>JAKUCM010002763.1:0-20835 GCA_023374145.1 Lepidium sativum | reverse complement strand
ATTGGGCTGTATTCTGTGCCCGGCATTAAAGGCCTACTGAGAGGAAACTATAATTATTTGATGTTTGTAAAGTTAAATTGCGTAATTGTTTTATTTTGGGCCATACCACTGCAATTTGGTTATATGTCAATAATACATTCATATATATATATACATAATTGTCTGCGACATTGTATTTTTTTTATTGGGCCACAGCTGATCGGCCCAATAACTAAATTCATATATAATTTAGGCAGAGAGACTCGATTTCTGGTTGTACAAATGAGCTGCCTTATGTGGACTTACCATATGCCACTAGGTAGGTTAAGAGCGATTTGCAATTGCGAGGTTGTATAATATACACGTTTTCCGCATTTACTACATTCTAATTAAGTTTAACGTTAATCAATTAACGGTTGTTTAAAATTTACAACTTTTTTAAAACAAACTATACAAATGCAGTTTAATACTTTCACTATCTCTTATTATTTATATTATTTGATGTTTAAAATTAATGCACAATGATTAATATAACATGTGAAATTACTTTAAAAAATTTCATATTATAGTTAATAGTGTAGCTAATATAAATATGTTATAAGATTAATTCAGGAAAATAGATCAAGTTTTTGCATTAAAAATTAAGATATTATAAAAATTAAAGTTAAAAAATCATTAATAATAAATGAGATAGAAAAATAAAACACTATTTCTTCAAACGAATACCACAAGCAAAATTACGACCGTATAAAACATATTAGAATTTGGAATAGATATGAACGATACGTTGGATTTATATTTTAGATTATCAGATTTGGAATAGACACATAGCTATTTTATATCTTTTTAACTGAACATACAACTATATTTGTAAAATATATATTCTAAATTTTTCTCAAATATATATCAGAATTTAAATGAATTGTTATTCGATTTATAAAAATACAGTAGTAACCCACGCTATAAAAATCTAGTATATTTGAAAGAATAAAAAAATAAGTCAAAAGAGATTTTATTAAACGAAAGATCAATGGAGAAATCTTACACAAGTGTACCTTATTGAAATAAAATATTCAAATATTGTGTAGACCATTGTTAAAAAGAGAAAAGAGTTTGTCCATTTCTGACTTTTTGAGACACATACCAATCTCAACACCACCTAATCCATTACCTCTCTCAGCCATTGAGATAGCTTCTGCTTGATCAATCGACACAACATCAACTTTAACGGGTCTTCCCCACCCGAAATCCGACTCATATACTCCTAACCGGGTCGACCCGGCTACTGTCCCAAGCTGTGTAATCCTACTCTGAGTATCAAACGTAACTTCAAACTCCTTATCTATTGTCTCTATTTTCTTTGAACTCAATCCTTTAACCAACTCACTGAGAATCTCAACCGCCGTTACAAATCCTTTCTCTTCCATAAACTCAGCCGCTTTAGCGTCGTAATAACCCGCCGGAAACATACAGTTTCCGAAATAAGTAGCCGGAAGTGATGGATTCATACGTTCTCTAAAGTCTCCAACAAAGAGTAGACTCACTAATCTTTCTCCATCTCCTCCTCGTGCTTTCACGAGACAAGTCCACGTGTAAGCATAAGCGATGACAAACGTAGATAGGTGAAGATTCGGTGACACGTGTTTGACTCGTGATTTGAGTCTCTCTACATCATCGTTAGAGAGAACTAACGTGGCTAACACAACGTCGTCTCTGAGTTCTCTAGCAGGAAATGGAGTCAAGCTTCTGATATTGGTTTTGTCTTCCTTGAGAGCTCTCAACATCGTAATCATTTTTTCATCGAGTTCGATTGAATCTTTGATTAAAGATCGATCATAAAATGGAATTAGATTCTCCGGTATGTTTTCGTGTTTGCAGGTTTGAGCCCAAGCTTTGATGAACATGCTTGTCGTTTTTCCATCCAAAACGGCATGATGTGCTGCTACACCGATAGAGAATCCTTGGTTAGGAAACAAAGTGATTTGTATAGAGAAAGCAGTTGCTGTTTCATCGGAAACTGGTAACTTGGGGAGCAAGTTATGTAACTCAGAAACTTGACGTTGACCATAGCTAGAAAGATGAACAAAGTCAACGTTAGTTTCAGCTATTGTTACCAAAACGGCGTCGTTTTGTGAGATGACTATGTTTGGTTTAGGTTCGTTAGGGTTCCAAGTGATGTGACCAGTGAGAGGGAGGTAGTTGTAGAGGACATGGGAGAGAGAGAGCTTGAGTTTGGGAAGGATAATGGAGTGGAAATGCTCACGTGTTGAATCGGTGAGTTTGTAGAAGAAGATTCGTTTGACTGGTTGAAATAACATCCATGGAAGATCGAAGAAAGTTAAAGGGATTGTGAGCGAGTTGGATGAGTTGAGAATTGAGTCTGAGTTGATGGTGGGAGTGACTCGGGCTGTTTCAATGATGTTTAGAGCCATTGTTGACGATTAAGGAAGAAGGTTGTTGAAGCTGATTTTGTAGATTTAATGTAATTTGTTGTAATGGAAGAAAAGAAGACACATGTGACATGTCTTCCACTCATCAATATTAAATTATTGATTAGATTGGAATCATTGCAAATTTTATATAATTATTAAAATGAGTCTGTAATTTTTACGTCTTGTACTTTCTTAGATAAAATCTCAATTATTCACGTTCTACGTGTCGCAAAAATGATATATCTGGGGATATTATTTAATTTTGGCCGACAAAACCATATTATAAAGTAGTTCTAATTTCGTTTTTATCCAAAATTAGAGTCAAGTTTAAATTCTAAGTTATATATCAAATTTCATTGATTTAATTATTAATATAGATAATAATAAAATGACATAATTTATATAACTTTCAAAGTTATGTTATAAATGGTCAAATAGATATAATACTCTGACAAATTTATATCAGAAAACCTATTCGTTTCTAAACCACTATAGTCATCTGATTTTTTCCTTATCTAAGTTAAAATGGTTAATATTTTATATACAGTGTCACGTCATTTTTCACAACATATACACATCATCATCAATTCATCATTAATCTAATTCCATTGATTTTGTCACTCAATTTATCGAATTACTGTTTTTATTCTAGTTCACTTATCCAAATATTTAAAATCCTTACTTATGTATAATAATAATAATAAAAAATCAACCAAGTATACCCCATTTTCTGTCTATTTTTTTTTTTCTTTTTGTCAATTCGAACTTTATTTTTGTGGAAGTACTCATGATGTCAAACATTTCAACGTTTTTGTCATATTATTGTTTCCTAGGACTGTCTCCGAAGATGCTAATTAGAAGTTCAACATAATAAAATATTAATATTTTTTTAAAAATTTAGATTTTCATTTAAATTTTATTTTGTTTTAAAAAACTTTTCAATAGAATTATGCCATCGGCTTGAGAATCTCTAAATGAGTCTCTATAAACTTTTAAATAAAAGATTCTTCTTCTTTTTTACCTCATTTTTAATTATTTTAATAATATTTTAGCTAAGAAATTCAACAAAATACAAGGTTGGAGTTGGTCTAAATCTGTTTGAAAAACGGATCACCATTAAAATGATTAATTTATAAGAATCACGATCTTGTGGTAGCAAACCGCGAGAATTTGTCGCATCTACACATCGATCGTCCAATTGGAACCTATTGATACATATTTAATTTGATTTAAGTATTTATAATTAAATAACTAATAATATATATTAAAAAAATTTCACATCACGGAATGCATCAAAAGTTATTTCGTGGAGGCGACTCCAAATTGGAAATTAACACCACATTACATTCACATAACGTGGTTCAAGATTTTTGCGGTAAAATTTTTTTTAACATTAATTTTTATTTTATTCAACATACTATAATATATAATAAATACTAATTAATTTCTTTGTATACTAACAATGTTGGAATTGGGACGTCTCTATCAACGAGACTGTCCGACATGAGTTCTACCGCAAAGCCATGAAGCGGCTTTGTAACACAGTCTCGGACTGGAAAACCGAGTGGGAGGTGAAGGGAGATGCCGAGAAACAAACATTCATGACCAACGCGTGTTGGGATGAACTGAAAAGTTACTGGGTAGACCTTGCACCTGTGAGGAGAATTGCTCAGTGTTCCGCCTCCCGGAAGACGATTGGTCGTGACGGCTTACCAGTCGCAATGCCGCACACTGCGGGCCAAATGCCTTTTGGCGGAGTGGCAATACAAATAGTAAGTATTTTTTAAAATAAAAATTTTCATTTAAAATATTTATTAACATAAATTAATATTTAATTTAAAATTTCCTTTATTAGGCGGAAAGAACTCGACAGATTCCTACGCTTCCATAATTGTATGTCGCAACTCATAAGAAGAAATCTGGCGTTTTCGTCTATCCACGTTGTGAGCTGTTACACACCCATGTTGAAACTGCGGTTCAGGAGCGTCAAACCCAGCTTTCCCAGGAATCCACCGACGATACTCATGTCGAATTGAGTGCTCCTGAAATCAACGCGATTTATAAGCAGGTATTAAATTAAATAATTTAATTTAAATAATATTTTTTTCCTGACAAATCTTTTTTGTAGATTGCTCCAACAAAAAAAAGACGGCTTCTTGGCATAGGATCCGCCCAAGATGTCCAGAGAGTCACGTCTAACTGGATAGGCGAAAACTCACTCCGTAGTCAGTTGCAGGAATCTCGTCCGGAAATTGCTTCGCTAAAGCAAACGACGGATCAGAAATTCGCAGCCATGGAATCCATGATGGATATTTTGGTTGTGGGCAATCCACATGCATCTGCGGCTTTGGAGTTTAGACGTTGGAACCTCGGGATTAGGCCTACGGAGAATGTCCAGGTCGATTTGAACGAGCGAGTGGCTGAAGATCAGGACAACCGTAGCTCTAACATGTTCGACGAATTACTCCGTTAAATATTTTGTAATTTGTAATTAAATTTTGTAAAAATCTTTTAATTTTATATTTTAGTTTTATATTATAATTTTAATTTATTCATTTCATATTTTATTTAAATACAAAAATTTAATTTCATAATTTTAATAAAAAAAGGAAAAACAAATTTTAGTCCCTTAATCGAAGAAAAATATTCGTCTTTAAGTAGTTGTAAATTATTTCGTCTTTAAATAGTTGTAACATTTTCGTCTTTAGTTAGTTGTAAACTTTTTGACTTTAATACGTTGTAACACATTTCGACTTTAATACGGTGTAAACATTTCGACTCTACTTAGTTGTAAACAATACGTTGTAAGTTACTTACTAAGTTTACAACTAACTTACAACGTATAATTTTTCATCGAGTTTACAACGCCCTCTTGATGTTACGACGTTTTTACAACGTCTATTTTACGACATTTTAACAACGCTAATATGACGTTGTTAACTTTTACAACGTTTTTATAACGTTTTATGGTTTACGACGTACAAGACACGACGAACCACGTGGCGTCTCTAATGCGTTGTAAAAGACCTTTACAAAGCATTAGAGACGAAAATAAGAGTTATAAGAGTTACGTTCTCTTGTAATGGGTTAACTTGCAAAAATAAAGATAAGTTCTCCTAATTATTAATATGAACCATATTATCATTATTACTCAATAAACATATAATCTTGGAATTGAAGAGATTCGTGTGAACCAATGGTTTCATACATTTTGATATATTTGTTTATCTTAAAAGGTGTGATCAAAAATTGCATTTTAATCCAATTACAAAAAGCTGATTATTTGACGTATAAAAATGGTATTCACTTGATCTTTATGTAATCGATGCTAATGAGAGCGAATTCAAACTACGTATAAACACTTCGCAAATAATACATAAGGTTTTTACCACAAATGTTAATAATAATACATAAAGGAATATTTTTATGTAACGAATATTAAAATAGTATCTTTTAACAAAAGAGAAGAAGAAGAAAAAAAAAAAACTAAATAGTCGAAAGTTCCTTTGCCTAGAATTTTATATAATTAAATGAGTGTTGTTTGTTGACTATTTCTTTAACATGGCATTATTGATATTTATAAAGTACTAAGACTATGCATCTCTAGAGATGCGTAGTCTTAACAATTGATACCAAACATAACCCACATGCTATGTAGAGATTTTCGTCTGACCCATTTTCTCGAGATTTGTTTGCTCTAGAATATTTAAAAATAGACAATTTAACTCGAACCTCTTCATAGTCCAGTTACTAAAAGAACCTGGTTCGTTTTGAGACAGTTCAAAGATTCTATTTCTCTTCTCTTCTAGAGTTTAAAATATGGACTAGTGCGCTTTAAATGATAAAAAAAAAAAAGAATGATTCTCTACATCTTTAGCTCTTCGGTCTCAGAATCATAGTTTTGTTAAGCTGTGGTTTTGACCACTAAACATTTTTAGCAACAAATCAGTAGACCACATTTTAAGATTATTTTTCACTTTAAAAAATTGATGTTTGTGCAGAAAAAAAAACCCCTCCGGTTTATCATTTTATACAATTTTAATTTCTGTTTCAAAACAATGTAAATCCTACAAAATAGAAACAATATGCAATGTTATCCTTATAATTTCAAATATTTTTAAGTCATTAACATTATATTTTGAATACTTTAGTCATACACATCACAAGAACTTCAAATTTTAATATATTATTTAATATATATATATATATATATAAAACTTTAAAATTTAGATAGTTGATAGAGTATTAGTAAGTATTATATTATTTCGGTGAGATTGATTTGTCTTTGTTGAAAAAAAAAAAGAAGATTGATTTTTTATTTTATTTTCTGGAGATTGGAGATAAATTTGTTAGAAAATGGTTGATAAAGAGTTTTTTTTAATGCATAAAATCCAAATATACATACACAAGACATTATAGATTTCAAAATCATAAACCTTATCTTTCCACTACCTAAAGAAATCTGAACTCCATCAATGGCGTTAAAGGTAACCAAGATGTCACAAATCAAACCAGCAACAAACTCGTCTCATGACTCAACCAATTTACTTGTTTACCCACTCACTTTCTTCGACTTACGATGGATAAAATTTCATCCAACAGAAAGAGTCATCTTCTACAAACTCACCACAACAAACTCCTTCTACTCTCTAGTCCTCCCCAAGCTTGAGCTCTCTCTTTCCCTCGTCCTCCATCATTACCTCCCACTCGCAGGTCATCTCACATGGAACCCACAAGATCCTAAACCAAGCATTGTTGTCTCTCCAAACGACTTTGTCTCATTGACAGTTACAGAGAGTGACATTGACTTCTCCTTTATTTCTGGTCAAGGTTTACGTCCCGAGAATGAGATACGCTCTTTAGTCCCTATATTGCCTTCTTGCGAATCGCCGTCTGGTCTGTCTTTGCAAGTCACAGTGTTCCCTAACCAAGGGTTCTCCATCGGTGTAGCAGCTCATCACTCTGTTATGGACGGTAAATCAATGGTTATGTTTATCAAATCATGGGCTTATATATGTAAAAATGAAGCCATGACTTTACCAAAGGAGCTAACTCCGGTTTTAGATCGTTCAGTCATAAATGTTTCTCCAAGTCTTAATGCAAAAATCTTAGAACTTTCTTCATATTTTTCCAAGGAGAAAGATGGTTTAAGATCATTGAAACTGCCTCCTTTAGGAGAGATTGGCTCTGAGGTAGTAAGAGTTACGCTTGAGTTGTCTAGAGATGAAATAGAGAGACTTAAGAAACGAGCCATTAGAGAGTCAAGTAGGTCGTATCTTGAGCTTCACTTGTCAACGTTTGTTGTTGCTAATGCTTATCTATGGACATGTTTGGTGAAGACGCGTGGAGGTGATGGTGACAGGCCGGTGCGGTTTATGTACGCTGCTGATTTCAGGAACCGGTTAGATCCACCAGTTCCTGAAACATATGTAGGAAACTGCGTGTTTCCGGTAGGTTGCTTTGGTTACAAGGCAAAGGTGTTTTTAGGAGAAGATGGATTTGTGAAGACTGTTGAAATTTTAAGTGATTCGGTTAGAGGTATTGATTTACTAGGGATTGAAGCACTTTGTGAGTTGTACATTGATGGAACAAAGAGTGTTAAACCGGGTACACAGAGTGGGTCGATTGCTGGTTCTAACCGGTTTGGGTTATATGGATCAGATTTTGGTTGGGGAAAACCATGTAATAGTGAGATTGTGTCCATTGACCGGAACGAAGCGTTTTCTATGTCGGAGAGGAAGGATGGTTTTGAAGGTGTAGAGATTGGCTTATGTTTAAAAAAATCTGAGATGGATATTTTTGTTTCACTATTTAAAAAACGATTTGGAAAATTAAATATTTATGACTTTTTGCCTTTTTTATGAGTTTTTTTTTTTTTCAACGGCAAGTAGCATAAGATAACAATTACACTCCAAAAACACGACATGATCTGGCTAAGGCGTCGGCTTTGTAGTTCAAGGGTCTGGGGATGACAAAAAGTGAGCAAAAAGAAAACCGAGCACCAAGTCTCCGGAAATCTTCTTGATATGAATAAAACGCCGGCCACTCCTCCGGGTTCTGAAATACTTGATAGGCCGTCTCGCAATCGGATGAGATCTCCACTTCTTGAATCTGCAACTCTAATAGCGCCTCCATCGCCCAAATCACTGCCTCCACCTCCTCCGCGTGCAAAGCTGATAAGCTGTCATGAATCCGTCTAAACCCCGAATAAATTCCATCCACTGAATCTGGAAAGCAAAACCATCCGAGCCCTGAATAAAGGCCCGTGTCTTTCCAGGACGCATCCACGTAGCATTTGTAGCCAGTGAAACTGAGATTAGCTGTGGTAGGAAATGATATCAACGATTTAGTCGAATTTGTCCTAGGTCTGTATTGATTCCAGTTACGCCTGGTGTCCTGATTGGTCTCTATCCACTCGGAAAAATCGGAATGAGCACATACCGCCATACATCCCGATAACATTTGCGAAAGAAAGTGCTTTATCTTAGGCGGACAATCCAATTTCCAGCATTTATTATACAATGTGTCCAAGGTTGGTCCTACTAGGTGTTGATTCTCCACCTTCCCTGCTCTAGCTAATTCATACCCTGATTTGACACAATATCTCCCGGAAGTCGTATGATGCCAACCCCAGAAATCCGATCTTGGGCATTGTGGCAAACGAATTGCCAGTATTATTCGAACGTCTCGTGGGTCAAAATACTGACGAACCAAATCCTCTTTCCATTTGCCGGAATGTCGATCTATAAATTGATCTACCGTCATATCCAAAAATAAAAACAAATTAGACCATCGTGCTGGTCTGGGCTGGATATCCGGAATCCAAGAATCTTGCCATATGTTTATATTCCTCCCATCCCCTATTTTCCTAATCAATCCTTGCAATATCAAAGGACGACCTGAAAGAATACTCTTCCAGCCGTACGATGCACCAGGACGAAGCGGCACCTCCACTAAACTGTCATCCTTATAATATTTCCCTTTTAACACTCTCGCCAAGAGCGATTCTGGGAAAACCAACAGTCTCCAAATTTGTTTGGCCAATAGTGCCGAATTAAAATCCTCTAACATTTGAAAACCCAATCCTCCCACCGTCTTAGGTTTACATAACTCCTCCCACTTTTTCCAGTGGAGGCCACTATTTGTCCGCGAATTTGCCCACCAAAAATGTGCAATTGCCGATTGAATATTCCCTAGTACCGATTTCGACAATCTATAACAACTCATAATATACGTTGGTAAAGCCGTAAGGATAGATTTGTTAGAATTTCCTTACCCGCCTTAGATAGTAAGTTACTCGACCAACTGGCTACTCTAGCTTTCAAACGTTCCACTATATAAGCAAACACTTTTGCTTTGGAACCACTTAGATTTTCCGGAAGTCCCAAATACAAACCCATCCCTCCCGTGTTAGGAATTGTCAGAATTTGTTGTATATGTGCTCTTATTTCACCGTCAACTCTCTTACCAAACTGTATAGAGGATTTGTCAAAATTTATTCTTTGACCCGAGATTGTCTCATAATCCCCCAAAATCTGTCGAATTTGTCCTCCTTCTTCTGTAGTAGCTCGACAGAAGAACACTATATCATCTGCAAACAGGAGGTGTGAAATTGGTGGATAGTTGCGACCAATTTTAATACCTGTAATTATTTTGTTCTGTTCTGCCCTCTTAAGTTTGGCTATCAAAACCTCAGTACAAAGTATAAATAAATATGGAGAGAGAGGATCTCCTTGCCTAAACCCCCGGCCCGGGATTATGTGCCCACAAGGCGTACCATTTATTATTACCGAGTATTCTACACTAGTTATACACCACATCACACATTTGATCCATTGAGCACCAAACCCTAATTTGAGCATTATAGCCCTTAGAAAGTTCCATTCCACTCTATCGTAGGCTTTACTCATGTCAGTCTTTATCGCCCTATATTGTCCACTCACCGCGCTATTTGTCGCGAGAGCGTGTACCATTTCCTGAGCTATCAGAATGTTATCTGTAATTAGCCCGCCCGCCACAAAAGCCGACAGTGTTTCTGACACAATAGTAGGCAACAATGTTTTCAACCTCAAACATAAAACCTTGGCTATCAACTTATACCCTATGTTACATAAACTGATTGGCCTAAACTCCGTCATCCGTGTCAGACAGTTAACTTTTGGAATTAGACATATGTTTGTCTTATTTAAATCTTTGTGAAATTCTCTGTCTCGTAGAAAATTATTCACCAAACTCAATAAGTCACCTTTTACAATTTCCCAAGAATGCTGGAAAAACAGTGCAGTCATCCCATTTGGCCCCGAAGCTTTATCTGGATCCATGTCAAACA
The DNA here is from genome assembly GCA_023374145.1 of Lepidium sativum. NCBI lineage: Eukaryota > Viridiplantae > Streptophyta > Magnoliopsida > Brassicales > Brassicaceae > Lepidium > Lepidium sativum. The sequence continues at coordinate 10,095 of JAKUCM010002763.1, read as the reverse complement.
GCGCCCTTTTAACCTCGTCCTCTGTTGCAGGTCTGATTAAGATCTGATTATTCAAATCCGTGACCTGACTATGTATCTCCTCTAGGTTCACCCCGGCATTGCCATTAGAGGTGAATAAGTCAGTAAAATACTAGGATGCTTCATGAATAATTTCTGAGTCCTTCTCAACCCATTTCCCATGTCTATCAATTAATCCATTTATCTGATTTCGTGCTCGCCTCTGTCTAACAATTACGTGGAAATTTTTTGTATTATTATCTCCCTCTCTGAGCCAGTTATTCCGACTCTTTTGTTTCCAGTAAACCTCCTCCTCACAGTAGGCCGCTTTCAAGTTGCTTATTGCCTCGTTCAATACTATGGAATCCATTATCGGATTATTATTTAGGTCTTCAACCTGCTGTTTCCAATATGCTATTGTTTGACGCCCTGAAGGTAAATTCTGACTGCGCCAATGTGATATCTCCTTCCGACAGAATCTAATTTTCTCCATTAATGAACAGTCACGACGCTGACCATTATATCCCTGTCCAGCTATCGCCCAATTACGTTCGACAATCTCCTGAAATCCAGTTTTTCTCAACCATCGCTTATCAAAATGAAAGCATTTTCCTTGTCCTTTCACTTTTGTTTCTTCTGCTCGTTCTAATATAGGTCTATGATCTGAACCAATCATATCCAAATAATGAGTCTTTGTCTTAGGAAACTGTTCAAACCATTCCCCATTACCATAAGCTTTATCTAAAATACAGCGCACGATCCCTGTATTCCTTATCCCACGCCATGACCATATATTTCCTCTCTTGGGAAATTCTAACATATCATAATCCGTGAGCATTTGATTAAAGGTTAAAAACGAGGACATATGACGTGAACCCCCGCCTTGTTTCTCATGATTTCCAGATATCTCATTGAAGTCTCCACTTATAATCCATGGGCCTCTTCGGGATATACTGATCCGTGTAAGCCGTTCCCATACATATGATCTTCGTGACCTTATTGGTTCTCCATAAATAAAAGTAAGAAATAATCTTTTAACACATATATCTAAAGAGATGTCAATTACATTTTTGTCCTTGTAATTGATTATTACATTATAATTTGCATTATAGAATAATGCTAAGCCTCCACTACAGCCCAAAGGTTCCACAGTAGTTAAATTATTGTAACCCAAGTGCATTTGTACTTTTTCTAAAAAAGATAATTTATTCTTAGTTTCTGATAGAAACAAAAAATCTAGTTTACAAGATTTCCACATATCTCTCAAAACACTTATTGTTAATTTATTACCTAAACCCTGACAATTCAACCTCAATAATTTTAACTTCATACAAACATTTAATCTAGAACATTATCTTGCTCCTTCGCCTTGCCCGACTTGGGCCTCAGTGATTTTGGCGTTTGCCTTGGTGACAACAATGTCTGTTTTCGCAAACTTAGACCCCTTAAAGGTGTTGTGTTGCGAGAACTCACTTTTCCATAAGCCGCCTTTGTTTTTCGTTTCTGAACCAGCTTTGTTGATCTCAGCTTATCCACCAAATCGGCATGATAATTTACTTGTTCTAATTCTGACATCTCTTCATGATTCTGCAAATCGTCTACTAATTCGAGCTCTGCCAAAACCGCTGCAGTCACTGCATCAGTGAACTCAGCCGCTGCCTCCTCCTCCATGTTGGCCTGCTCTGTATTTGTATCCGCCAGAACAAGCGTGCCATTATCAGCCTCAGGTACTGAATCTGCCACTCCCGATTTATGCTGTTGTGCATCAGTTTCTGATGTCGCACCTGCCACTGCACTAGGTATATCGTCCTGCTGTTTTGTTTCCTGAAATAGTGGCCGTCGAACTTTCTGTGTCGACTTGTTTTCTCCAGCAAGTACAACATCCTCACCCTGAAATGTCAACAAAATTAATGTGTCATTGACCAATCCAATCATATCAACATAATTAGTTAATGTAACCAAAACATTGATAGTCACTTGTTTTTGATTCTGCTGTAAGAGAAGGCCTCGACCTCTCTTACTTTGTCCAATATTTCCGCTAGTTGAATTAATCAAAGTTGGTGGATATGGTCTTTTGTTTTGACTCCCTACCACACCTCTATAGGACTTAGTTCGATCCTCATGACCCAACATTCTGGTTTTGTCAGTCTCTAAGTTTCTAGACACAGATTTGTTCTTATAGCAAACCGAAACCTCATGGGTCATTCGAAAACATAAGGTGTAGTACCCTTATAATCTCTTATACTCTATCATAACCTTGGACTCACTACCTTCTTCAAATTCCACTATTGAGGAAAAGATCAAGGGGTTGGAACATGGAATTTCTATCAAAACATGTCCCTTACCAACGTCAATACTTATAACTGTACCCAATGAACTAGCTACCAGACGGTAAACCTCCTCAACCCTATATTCGAATGGGATTCCCGTTAATCTGATCCATAACCTAATAAAATTAGGATGATCCGCATCAGCTAATGGTTTCCATGGAGCATAGGAAACCATCCAGCCGTCGAAATTAATTGATCAGTTCTGTACTACTCCTCCCATATCGGTTTCAGATTCGAATTCGAACTGAAACCTGCCATTACCTAGGTTAAGACCCCGGACTTTCCCCACCAATCCCCAAAACTGTGGCATTCGAAATATAAAAGTATCCACGTTTTGGTACATTGGGTTAAGACACCTCCCCGTAAGCACTCTTGAACCCCTAGCTAACATATCAGAATTATCTATTTTCGGGATTTTTATTTTCAAGACTCTAGGTGGTGATTTGGCCATCGATGACTTTAGAAAAGATCCTGACTTCGACATCAAGTTTTTAGATTGCCTATGCATAGAAAACTCTTTAAACTCAAATGAATTTAAAGGAAGCGATGTTAAATAAAGGTCATTCCTGCTCTTTATATAACCAACATCGACAACTCGGTTACTAAGTTTAAGCCACAGTTTTAGGACTTGATTTCTCCTATATTATCGATAATGCCAGCTATGCAACCCATATCTTCCTAGATTCAGTTTATTCCAGAATAACAAAGTCTTGTTACACGTGAGGTCTGCCCCTAATATCATGTTAAGTTGAGATTTTTTAAATTTTAAACTTCCATGTATCTTAACAACCCGCAATTTTAGCTGGGATATGCTTGCAATTTTAAGTTGACCACACACCCGCAAATAAGTAAGTTGAAAAGACGGTTTAGGCATACCTAACCATTGTGCACCATTTATAAATTGTCTCTTCCCGTTCTTGTTTCCCCGCACTGGGAGAACTGGGAATGCATTCCTCCATTTACAGTTACCAGAATCTGCATACCAATAAAGACTCCTTATGAATAATTGTTGTATCCACCAAGAACCATAGCTATAACGAATGAATAATGCAACGATGCACCAATACATACTATCGAAGAATCCTATCCCGACCATACCTTTTATTAAATAATGAAAGTTGTTTACGTTCTTCATAAATTGAAAACTGAAGATACCCAATTTTAAACTTTCTCTGTCACGACCTATCCTTTTAGACATCATCATTTGGTATACTTCTAAATCAATATCCATCTTTCTATAGTCAATGAAAGTCCAAGACATCCTACAATCTTTTCTTATTTTGAAACCAAATTGTGGTGTTATCACCCAAATTACTCTGACTTTATAGCCGTGAGATTTCCTAAGGATATACACTCCCTTATAACATCTCCTAGCCCTGTTCCTATAGAACCTATCCATATATTCCGCAATCAGAAATCGTAGGATCTCATATCCATGTTCATATGACTTTATGAACATCCCCCCTTCCAGAAAAATCAGTCTCATCGTAATAGTATTGTCAGGGAAAGTGATATTATCCCTTCGAATACTCTTACTCCTCCGATCTTGACATACATTTAAAACCAAGCTCCATGTTTTCCATTTAAGATTTCTTTCTATTCTTACTAAATCTAGAATAGATTGAACTCTACAAAAGCGAAAAAGACCCGATTCATCAGATTCATGACCTCGATATCATCGGTCTCCATTTTACACACCGACAAAACAATATGTGAACGAGATGACAGTGAAGAGATACTTATCTTTGGGATAGGGTTCGTTCCAATCGATTCGTATCCCCACCAAATATCCAGCCCCTTTGTAGTCACCGTCTCCCGAAGAGATCGAAGTCCAACATGAGCAGATCCGCATGTCGATTCGCCTTCCAACCTAACTACGAGCTCCCCATTTTCTCTCACAAACTGCCTTCGAAACCCCACGTAATTATCTGACCACCCAGAGACCCTATCGCTCTCGATGTACCCAGATCTGAAATCTCCAAACAAAACATCGAGAAAACACCCGTCCCGCTAATCTTCAAAACTCTCAAATCTCCATCCCTAATCTTCCTAGACCGACCCCACCGACTCTCAATAGTCGAACCCAGCTTACCGGAGAGCCTCCAAAGCTCTGGCGCCGCCGTCGTGGAGGAGGAGCGAAGCAAACCCTAGAAATCGCCTATCGCTCTTTTTTCCTAGAGAGAGAAAACTCTCTTAAAAATTTCTTTTTAATAATCCCTTTTTTATGAGTTATGATATAAATATAATATAGATTAAATATGATATAAATATAAAATCAAATATTTAAAATATTGAGTTCTGTAATTCTCCCAAATATGATCAAAATTGAAGTTTTGATTTGTTTTTGGAAACCACAAAAACTCAAAAATAAAGTTTTGAGGACAGGTGGCCCAGTGGTGTTGTTACTTTACAAATCCTCAATGCACCAGGGATCGAACCTCCTAACTGCAGTTGTAGGAGCGGTATTTTTTTTTTTTCAACGGCAAATTAGGAGCGGTATTTAAAAGCCACAAAAAAAAAAAGTTATATTGAAAAAAATAAATTATATTGTTTTTTCTTTAAACACACAAAATTTAGATTGTTTTGCTGTCAAAAAGATAAATAAAAATCATATTACACACCAACCGGTTAGAGAAACCAAGCTGGTGGTTGATATTCTTGGGAGAGGTAAGTAAACAAAGACTCCTAACCACCAAATATAAGCTTATATACTTAGTCAAAATTAAGACTCAAAACTATCAAACCCAAACTCATACAATACAAGTTTGGACTTCACCTAGTCATGGTGAATTCTAACGCAGCCATTAACATACTCGAGGTGGTTCGAGTTAGCCCACCGCCTTGTGACTCACTCACACTCCAACTCACTTACTTTGACTTAGCTTGGCTCAAACTCCATCCCGTTGACCGTGTTATTTTCTACCGTGTCCCCGACTTAACTCGCTCTTCACTCATCTCTAAACTCAAGTCCTCTCTCTCCGCCACACTTCTCCATTATCTTCCACTCGCCGGCCGCCTCGTGTGGAACAAAATCGACACTAAACCTTCCGTCGTCTATTCTCCTGAAGATGAAGAAGATGGCGTGTATGTCACGGTAGCTGAGTCTAACGCTGATCTTGCTCACCTCGCCGGAGATCAACCTCGTGTCGCCACCGAGTATCATCCTTTAGTCCCTGAGTTACCGGTTTCTGACGAGTTAGCTCGCGTTCTTGCCGTACAGGTCACGTTTTTCCCTAACCAAGGGTTTTGTCTCGGCGTAACCGCACATCATGCCGTTTTGGATGGAAAAACAACAGCTATGTTTCTCAAAGCATGGGCTCACAACTGTCGATTAGAACAAGAATGTGGTAATCAAAAGGGTTTGCTTCTGCCTCACGATCTAATCCCTTCTTTGGATCGTACGGTTATTCAAGACCTAACCGGAATGGAGACAAAACTCTTGAACCGTTGGCTTTCAGCTTCTAATAAAAAACCAAGCTTAAAGCTGTTTCCTTCTAAGGAAATCGGACCAGACATTATCAGAGTCACGTACCGGTTAACTAAAGAGAACATCCAAAAGCTACGAGAACGAATCGAGACCGAATCACCATCTCAAGACCTACGTCTATCGACTTTTGTTATCACTTACGCTTATGTTATAACATGTATGGTGAAGATGCGTGGAGGTGACTCGACTCGGCTCTTCTGTGTTGGTTTTGCGTCAGACTTCAGGTCCCGGTTAAACCCTCCATTGCCATCAACATATTTTGGGAACTGCATCGTTGGTTCAGGAGATTTTGACGCAAAAGCAGAGCCAATTTTGGAAGCAAAAGGGTTTGTGTCGGCGGTTAGAAGTTTGACGGGGTGGGTAAACGGATTGTGTCCGGAAAATATAGAGAAGAATATGCTTTCGCCGTTTGAAGCGTTTAAGAGGATGGAACCGGGAAGACAGATGATTTCGGTTGCTGGTTCAACCCGGTTAGGTATTTATGGGACGGATTTTGGGTGGGAAAAACCGGTTAAGGTAGAGATTGTAACGATTGATAAAGACTCTTCAGTTTCATTATCGGAAAGTGGAGATAGAACTGGTGGTGTTGAGATTGGGGTTTGTTTGACGAAGGATGACGTGGCACGTTTTGGTTCCTTATTTTCCCAAGAGTTGATTATATGAGAAATCATTTTGGTTCCATTTTCATTTGCTGCTTCATTTTAATAACACAAGTTTTTTTGGACGAAATTGCTTGATTTCAAGATATTTACCTGAAATTTCATCTTACAGAAACTTATTAACATGGAGGAGTCTGATTGATTTTGCATAGTTTCAGTGTACAAAAAAATTAAATTACTAATAAAAAATTTCAAAATAAAAATCATGTTACAATGCATAAATTTTGTTAAATGGAAGAATATCATTTTAATCTATTTCCATCACATTTTAGATTTTTTTGTCAATAACTAAAGCAACAAAATCCAACATATAATTTAAATTCATCCATAAAACTCTCTCGTCGAACTATAAATATCCGACTATTAATTGTGACAATTAACTGAATAGCTTAACATTACATTTTAAATATGTAATACTTCAAAAAAAAAATAGTTTTTTCACATTTATTTATTTTCTTGTAGGAAAACCATTTATATTTCTACAGGTAAGAACCTAAAATTTTACTTACCTGCCTAATGAAATTTTTTAATATTCTTTAAGTGAAAACTCAAAATATTAGAAAATTATATTACACGGCAAGTTAGAGTTGGTAAAATATTTGTGAAATTGTAGTATAAAAGAAATCAAACAAAGTATGCATGTTACTATTGAAACTCATATATAAATTCGGTTTAACAAGATTTGATCTATATATAATTTAAATTTTATTTTATTTTTGATAAAAAATTAAAAAATATAACTTATATTTGCTTATGTAATTTTCTAGAACTGAATACACGTGAGAAGCCACAAACATAAACATTTAATCATTCAACCAAAAACATTTTTCTATATGCTATACCTTAAAACTATCAGTTTTGACAAATTATAGAGGTTAAAACAGACAAGTCAAAACACGCACATTTAAAGAACAAATACGTAAAACAGTTTACTTTTGTGGGCCAATGTAGACTTGGGTGCCAATCCATGCTTATGGGTCAATCTATACTTATAAGTAGGCCTCGGCATATGGTTTCTCGGTTTGGTTTGGTTTGGTTCACTCAGTTTTTAATTCTTTCAGTTTTTAAAATATAAGAACCAATAGATATTTTCTAAAATTCAGTTTGGTTATCTTTGATTTCAGTTCCAAATGGATATTTAAAATTGGAACCGAAGAAGAACCAAAATAAATTTGGTTCTCAATCGGTTTTGGTTTCAAATGGTTATTCAGTCAAAAACACTTAAAATAATCATTTTGTTACAAAAGAGTGTACACAAAACCGAACCAGAACTAAAAAAATTTGTTTTGTTCGGTTCCGTTTGGTTATTTGGTTCTAGTTTTTATATCTAATTAGTCTTAGGAGTAATAAAAGTTAATTAATGAATTAGTTTCGGTTCTACCTTCGGTTTTTGATTAAGAATTGAACTGAATCGATAACCGAAATTACTTAAATTATGAAACCGATCGTTTAATTTTTGGGAACCAAATCGGAACCGGAACCAAATTTTTGGTTTGGTTTGGTTCGGTTCTCCAGTTCCAATCTTTTTGTCCAGTCCTACTTATAGGTCTTGTTATGTTGGTATTGAATTCAGCTCCAACAATATTTACCTCAGTTTAAAATTTTGCTAGGCGCTATACATTCATTCGGATATTATGTAACAAGTTATGAAAAAACAGATATAAATCAGAGAGTATTCAAGAACTAATTTTAAGAGATTTTATATGTTTAACCTTATATATTATATATTTTGTACTCAATCGAATAATGTTAAGTTAGTGTAGTAGTTAAATGACTTTGTATGATTCATGTATTGCTAATTTGTGACTAATTAAATATTCTAAGATGTTGTATTTTAGAATAAAGACCATTATATATAAGTTGCTAGTTATAATTAACATCAAAATAGTATACAACTTATATACAATTTTGATGTCTATAATTCAAATTTGTTTTATTTTTACTAAAAAAATAATAATTTTTTTAGAAAATAATATTAATTATAGTCGACAGAAATTATTCTGATCTAAATTGGATTAGATGGAGAATATTCGGATTATGTGGGATTATTCAAATAGCAAAAAAAAAAAATTTGTAACTCGGAAATTTCCAAATTTTATAGGAGAGAATTAGACTATTTTGAAGGTGGTGCAGCCCACATATAGATCTTCACCTTGGTATTCAAATGGAGCGAAAATATGGGTAGAAAACATGGGCTCATATCCATATAAAAGTGATTAGTTTCAAATATATCCATATATGGGTAGAATCAAATATATGAATTTTTAAAACTTTTAGGTTTATCCCTTACTATTTGACCATAAAATCATCATTGCATGGTAGAGGAATAGCCAATTTTAACAATTATAAGTACTAGACTCAGTTGGTTACCGCCTAGTATTTATATCAAAAATTAATTAGTTACGTGACAAGTCTTCGAATAGTGGTATTTAATAAGGATATGTTCTTTAAAAATAATTTTCAGGAGGATATATGTCTAATCAGGTTAGTATTTTCCTTTTATCTATATTACCTGTATAATATGATGTGTTATTAGGTTAATTAGTGTTCGACAATGCATATAATACTGTAGTTTAAGTATACCTTTTTGAAGTTTCACACCTCAAAAATCTAGTAAAAAGAATTCTACTGCCAACGAAATCTTTTCAAAACTCACTTTCATTTTGGTTAGAATATTGTAGGTTGTGAGAAATAGCTGAGTCTTAATGTGGACAAGGTTTTAAAATCCAAATAGTACACAACGAAATATAGAACTCGATTAATAAATGTTATAGTTTTGAGTTTTTTGCTGTAAAATTAAGATAATAATATTTTTGAATATATATATTTATTTTAGTAAAATTCATAAATTTTAGTTATAAATTTTTGGATTTTTAAAGTTAAAATATTTATACATAAAAATGATTTTTGAGAGCAATAAAAGCAAAAAAAAAAATTTTGGTTTAATTTAGAATTCTAAAAATACTTTTGTTTATGTATGGGATAACTTCACTAGGTTAAAGGACAACTATAAAAAAGCTAAATGCAACCATCAAATGTGATAAAGCATCTAAACTCATGCAAGCAATATAAGGTATGACTTACTGAACAGAAACAAATAGTTTTTACTGATAATGTTAGACTTCGTTTAGGAAAAGTTTCTGATAAGGAGGTTAGTGATGCAATAAATAAGTTAGTTGTAACTGTTGAATTTCCATTATAGTTTGTAGAGAGTCAACCTTGGACAACCTATTGCAGTAAGATTAGGTTACCAAAACCACACTCACGTAGATCTGCAACCAGGGACATATATGAGTTGCATTCTTAGAAAAAATCAAAAATTAGAAAGCTTCTAAGTGATTATTTGCAGAGATTGTCATTGAAAACTGATATTTGGGTAGCTCCTTGTACTAGAGCTAGTTATATGGTCATAACAACATATTATATTAATGAGAATTAGAAATTGAAGAAGCTAATCATAGGGTTTTAAAACGTACCTAATAACAGAGGGGTTACAATTGTTAAATGTTTGATTGATTGTTTGGATGAGTGGGGTATACAGAGAGTGTTTAACATAACAATTGATAATGCAACAGCTAATACTAGTGCAATGGAAAAATTCAAAGAAGAGTTTAGACTATCT
>JAKUCM010002762.1:0-15786 GCA_023374145.1 Lepidium sativum | reverse complement strand
TTTTCGAGAAGTTGTAAAATCATCGTTAATGTTTTGCCTATATAAGGAGGAAGGCTCTCTTCATTAATCACAACATCAAAAAACAAAAAAAAAATGGTAAAGGAGAAAAAAAATGGTTTTGGGAAAAAATCCAAAAAATGTCTTTTGGTGGAAATATATTCCAGCAACGGATGTAGAAGTATATGCATAGAGATGCTGCCGGAATCGTGAAAAAAGAGTTTATGAATGGGGCAAAAATATTCATGCACCACACTAGTCAAACCGAAATCACAGTTGAATCGGGTAAGAAGTTATGTCCTTGTTAGAAATACAAAAATATGAAATTCACCCGAGTAGAAACTGTTTGGAATCATCTATTAAATAGAGGGTTTACACTGCATTATTACATTTGGTTTCACCATGGGGAAGGTGATAGCGGTCGTGGGAATGATGAAGCAACTAGTAGTAATTTTAGAATGTGGATGCTAATATAGGTGAATCAAGTAATTTTCATGATGTTGGTTATCAGAATGAGATTCATGGGGGTTGTAGAGCATGATAGGATGCATGAAATGGTCACAGATGCATTTCAAGTAACTAATATTGATCAACCTATAGTTGCTGAGACACCCAATTTAGATGCAAAACAGTTTTATGACATGCTACATGCTGCAAACCAGCCTCTTTACGAGGGATGTAGAGAAGGTCTGTCTAAATTATCATTGACAGCTAGGATGATGAATATTAAAACAGAATGTAATTTATCTCAGTCATGCATGAATATGTGGACTGACTTGCTGAAAGAGTATTTGCCATAAGACAATGTGTGTGCTGAATCATATTATGAGACGCAGAAAATGGTCTATAGTCTTGGGTTGCCGTGCGAAACCATTGATGTTTGTATAGATAATTGTATGATCTATTGGAAAGATGATGATGTGTTACAAGAATGTCGGTTCTGTAAGAAGTCAAAATATAAGGCACAAGGGAGTGGGCGTAAGAAGGTTCTGTATCAACGGATGTGGTATTTGCCAATAACTGATAGATTGAAGAGGTTATATCAGTCGAAGAGGACAGCAGCTGCGATGAGATGGCATGTAAAGCATTCACAGACGGAAAGAGAGATTAATCATCCTTCATATGCAAAGGCGTGGAAACATTTTAATACCGTACACAAAGATTTTGCTAGGAATATTAGGAATGTTTATCTTACTCTATGCACTGATGGTTTTAGTCCGTTTAGAATGTCTGGTAGATAATATTCTTTGTGGCCAGTAATCCTCACTCCTTATAACCTTCCTCCGAGAATGTGCATGGAAAAAGAATTTTTATTCCTAAGTATACTTGTTCCTGGTCCTAATCACCCGAAACGGTCTCTTGACGTGTTTTTGCAACCTCTGATTCATGAGCTGAAATAGTTATGGACGCATGGGGTTCGAGCATATGATTGTTCTGTCCAAAAAACTTTTACGATGAAGGCGGTGCTTATGTGGACGATAAGTGACTTCCTTGCCTACAGAATGTTATCTGGTTGGACAACACATGGGAGATTGGCTTGCCCATATTGCCTTGGGAGGACAGATGCATTCCAACTAAAGCATGGTAGGAAGATGTCTTTGTTTGATTGTCATCGTCGATTTCTTCCAATTAACCATCCTTACCGAAGGAACACGACTCTATTCAGGAGTAAAGTTAAGGTAAATGATCCCCCACCATTGTATTTATCAGGAGAGGAAATCGAAGCAAATATGGATTATTACGGGGCTTTGGCAACTGTTCATCGAGGAGGTAATTGGCACGTTCCTAATAATATGCCGGATTATTACGGACGACATCATAACTGGCATAAGAAGAGTATATTTTGACGTCTAAGTGGTAAATTAAAAGAATTTTGGTAAAGTAGTCCCGAAGACCGCCACGCGGCACACACATATATACTTCTGAATTGTACTGAAGTGCTTCCGTTTGAAAGTTATATATATATATATATGTATATGAATTGTATATATTTAATGAAATGTGTATTACTTTTAAATTAACATATTTCTATACATGTATAGTTTATTTGTTAGTCAGGTAAAAGAAACTACTGAAGGAATTTCATATGCAGAAGTACTTAAGCGGAAAGATATGAACTTTGAACTATGGTTGAAGGGCCAAGTAAGATTGAATTGTATACATTGGGATTAATTGTGATTAATTTAAATTAACATATTTCTAATTACGTTGTGATTAATTTTAAACTGTGTATACAAGAAAAATTCTCGCCGCTACCATAGTCGCAGCATGTATAAGAGCCGAAATAGGAGTAGGGCCCTCCCACAGGTTGACTATGATGATCCATTCTACCCACCATGGTTTCATGATTTGATCCAAGGTCCTATTGCTAAGATAACAACAGCACCCATGTATTTCACCAGAGGATACACATTTCACACCTTTGAGTACGGTGTAAGGCGTGCAACGACAAATTGAGGAGTATGTATGAAGGGTGAAACCGATTTCTATGGGGTTTTGCAAGAGATTATCAAAGTGGAATTTGTGGGATTAATTGGGTTGAAAACTGTGTAATTTAAATGTGACTGGTTTGATCCCGTAATAAACAGAGGTGTCCGTTACAGCAAATTTGGAGTTGTGGACGTGAATAGGAGGAGAAGATACAACGCATAACGTGATTCAAGATTTTCGCGGTAAATTTTTTTTTTTAACATAAATTATTTTTTTATTCAACATATTAACTACTATCTAATAATCTAATTAATTTCTTTGTCTACTAGCAACGTTGGAATTGGTACGTCTCCATCAACGAGACTGTCCGACATGACTTCTACCGCAAAGCCATGAAGCGGCTTTGTAACATAGTCTCGGACTGGAAAACCGAGTGGGGGTGAAGGGAGATGCCGGGAAACCCACATTCATGACCAACGCGTGTTGGGAAGGAGTAAAGAGTTATTGGGTAGACCCTGCAGCTGTGAGGAGAGATGCTCAGTGTTCCGCCTCCCGGAAGACGATTGGTCATGATGGCTTACCAGTCGCAATGCTGCACACTGCGGGCTAGATGCCTTTCGGCGGAGTTGCAATACAAATAGTAAGTATTTTTTAAAATTAAAATTTTCATATTAAATATTTATTAACATAAATTACTATTTAATTTAAATTTTCCTTTATTAGGCGGAAAAAAACTGGACAGATTCCTACGCTTTCAAAATTGTATGCCGTAACCCATAAGAAGAAATTTAACGTCTTCGTCGATCCATGGTGTGAGCTGCTACACAGCCAGGTTGAAGTTGTGGTTCAGAAGCGTCAAACCCAGCTTTCCCAGGAATCCACCGACGGTACTCCTGTCGAATTGAGTGCTCCTGAAATCAGCGCGATTTATAAGCAGGTATTAAATTAAATAATCTACTTAAATAATTATTATTTCCTGACAAATCTTTTTTGTAGATCGCTCCGACAAAAAAAGGACGGATAATTGGCATAAGATCCTCCCAAGATGTCCAGAGAGTCACGTCTAACTGGATAGGCGAAAACTCACTCTGCAGTCAGTTGCAGGAATCTCGTGCGGAAATTGCTTCGCTAAAGCAAACAACGGGTCTGAAATTTGCAGCCATGGAATCCATGATGGATATTTTAGTTGCGGGCAATCCCCATGCAACTGCAGCTTTGGAGCTTAGACGTCGAACCTCAGGATTAGGCCTACAGAGAATGCCGAGGTCGATTTGAACGAGCGAGTGGCTGAAGATCAGGACGACCGTAGTTCAGACATGTTCGACTAATTACTCCGTTAAATATTTTGTAATTTATAACTAAATTTTGTAAAAACATTTTAATTTTATATTTTAGTTTTATATTATAATTTTAATTTATTCATTTCATAATTTTATTTAAATACAAAAATTTAATTTCATAATTTTAATAAAAAAGAAAAAAAAATATTAGTCCCTAAATCGTTGTAAAATATTCGTCCTTAAGTAGTTGTAAATAATTTTGTCTTTAAACAGTTGTAACATTTTCTTCTTTAGTTAGTTGTAAATTTTTTGACTTTAATACGTTGTAACACATTTAGACTCTACTTAGTTGTAAACAATACGTTATTAGTTGTAAATTTAGCAAGTAACTTACAACGTATAATTTTCCATCGACTTTACGATGCCCTCTTCATTTTACGATGTTTTTACAACGTCTGTTTTACGACATTTTAACAACGCAAATATGGCGTTGTTAATTTTTACGACGTTTTTACAATTACTTTTGGCTTACGACGTGCAAGACACGACGAATCACGTGGCGTCCCTAATGCGTTGTAAAAGCTCTTACCAACACATTAGTGACAAAAATGAGAGTTGTAAGAGATGTGTTCTCTTGTAGTGATTGAAATTCACAAATTATTAATTATGCATATACTCATATAAGAGGACTAGAAGCCTATTGCTATAAATATACTATCATAAACCATATCATACTTATAACATAAAGTATGCTATAATCCAAGAGGTAACTTTGAACTATAAATACATTAAATACCATTATATTTTATTCAAAATGTATGTATAATGTAATGTCCAAAAGAAAGAGTAAAACGTCTTGTTGTCACAATGCAATATATGTAAATTGGTTATTTGTTTTCTTCTAAACTTTTCTACTTTATTACAAAATCGAATCGAAGTCCAAGAATTCAACGAACAGAATCAGACGATCAGAAGTGTGCAAAATAATAGGACCAAAGTTAATGACCAGGTACGCACAACACCATGGATATATCGTAGGCCTAAGTCGAAGTGGATGCCACAATTTTTAGATATTTATACTAAAATAGGAATATAATCGTTATCATCAAATCATATAATATAATAATAAGGTCATGATAACTCATAACAGTATATTCCAAACAAGAGAAACTGAATGATTTTCTCACTTTTATCAATGATTCTAGTAGCTTCACTGTTGGGAGTCAATTCTATTACAGCCATCTTAGTCGTTGGATCGGTGGGCTCATGAACTAGGTTCCAATTCATCTTTTGAGATATCAGTGACACACAATTTTACAATTATAATTGTAATTCGAAAAAGTTGTGATCGGTCATTTAGTATTATAAAATTGAGACAGGACACAATTTATTTCTCCCTTAAAATAAGTATTCTTTCTGTCTTATAGTAATAATATTTAAGATAGACGTATACTAATTAAGAAAATATATAAAATTATTTAAAATATTTCTAAAAAGAAAATAGCATAATAAATTAGGAAAATTATTCAAATTTTTGTATTACATTTTTTTAAATCAAATATACTGTTTCCATTAAATTAAGATAAAAAGTTTTATAAATATTGGGAAATACTATAGAAAAATTCGAAGATAAGTATAAACAAAAAATCATTTATGTGGAGAGATCTTTTAACACACGAGAGCTTTTGAATAAATGGTGGAGATGCGATTTCGAATGTACATGAATCCTAAATTGTTCCTCGTTTTGTTACCTTAGAAGCGGTCGAACAAGCATATGAATTCATCGAACCAAATGTTTTCAGCTTTAAGAATATCTTCAATCCTTGGAGATATTGTAACGTGATTCTCTTCCACAGGTGGAAGAGATTAAAGTTTAAAATCCTTCTAAAAGAATATAGCCTACTTAATGATCATTTTTTGGTAGAGAAACGGGAGCTAGGTTTCCAAAATTAAATTAAACGAAACTACAAAAGAAATAAAAATAGAATGAGGAGCGGATCGACCAACAACATCTTCTGATGCTATGAACCAAACTGGATCATGCGCAACTTCCAAAGAATGATAGCCTAAAGACAGTGAATAAGCAAAATTAGGTACTCTATCCGCGAGACAATTTGCCTCAGACTAAGTATGAGATATTCGAATGGTCCAGTCCCTTGTGAGGAAGCCATAACACAATTGTACTAGAAATAAAAGAGGATGAGCAGGAATCACCCTATCCTTGAAAAATCCAACAACCAACTTCTGATCCACCTCTAAATCAACATGAGATATTTGTTTATCCCAACCTAAGAACAACCCATAGTAAACGCCCCATAGTTCTGCTAGCGGCTAGTGGAGCCGTGCATATCCTAATGTTAAGTGCAAATCCTCCTAACCACTCACCGAAGCTATTACGTAACACTCTTCTAGATATAACTAACCTGGGATTACCTCTAGAGGCTCCATCAATATTAAGACGATCTAATTACCATTGAGGGTTCCAACTGATGTGCTTCACAACCCACAAGTCACGACGTCTATTCACAGAAGGAACAGGATAGACATCACTAACATGTAGAATCTCATAATCTTTAGTATTGATGTTCCTCATATTTTGCCGATTTTGAGCTCATTATTACGGTTATATTTGGGAAATTCGTCTATGTTTAATTGAGATTTCAGGTCAATAACGTTCAGAGTTGGAATCATGTTTGAAGGTGGACTTTGGAGAGGTCTGAAGCATTTTCCGGCATTATCCACGAAAGGAATGACCGATCGATCTACCAAGGATCTATCGATCAATGGTCTAAAAGTATTATGCGCACGATCTGAAGAACGACTTGGTTTCTGAGAAGATCGACTCATCATCCCAAAGATCGATCGATCAATGCCTTTCGCAGAAAAATTTCGCGATTTTTAGCCCTAGTTTTGGGGCCTAAAAATACTATTTTCCTATTTTTATTTGAGGCGGCCCTTTTGATATTGCAGAACAAAATTTTACAGAGTTTTAATAGTTTGTAAGCTAGGAAGAAGATCTCTTTATATTTGAGAAGAATTTATGAATCTTCTTTATTATTTCTTTATGCAATCTCAGTTTAAGTTCATCCTGATTTGCTTTATTCATTGTTCTATGTCTGATTTTAGATCGGATCTAGGGATTCTAGGGTTTTAGAATTCACCGTTGGGGAACAAATAGGATTGATGAGTAGATGATTCTCCTTCTAATACTTGAGTCTAATGCATAGATTAGCTTGATCACCTAGTCGATGATTTTAGGTTGTTAAGAACTAGAAGAGCAATTCCTTCACTACCAACGAGAGTTGATGCTAGGTTGGGTTGTGGGTAATTGAACCTAAACAATAAAGCCTATTTGTAATCTGAAACCAACGAGAGTTAGGACCTTTAGGTTATTAATAGAGCGGTAGATTCAACGAGAGTTGGTTTACCTTTATTTATGTTCAAGCCGAGAATAAGATCAGATTTGTTCCTGAATAGTTTCCCTGACAAGAATTCTAACTCCCGCATGAATACCCGACATCCGATTGCTTTAGTAATTTGATTTCATTCGCGTTTAAGTTGCTGGTATTTCACTTCTCTAATTTGGATTGATATAGTTTGTGATTCGATAGGAATCGAAAGTGTAACCTGGTTCCCTGGGGAATTCGACCCCTATGTACTACTACGTTTGTTGTGCATTTGCAGTAGGATATAGGGTTAAAACTCGTTGTATCAAGTACTCGAACATGCACAAATTGCTCACTGGCTTCGTTAATCTCAAAAATTCCTTATTCTTCACACCAAAAGCTTGAAATATGCTACAAATCATCACAGAAAAAGCTTGAAATTTGCAAATTATCGAGGTAACACATTAAGCACCCGTGACATTGTTCGTCGTACTAGGTTCAGTGGCATGCATTACAGCATCAACGCTCACCTAATTCACTATTTCCATATCACCATTCCATGTAGGCTGCACTTGATGGTTTAAAGCTAAGTCCTTTAAACGTTGAGTATCAGCTTCATTAACTGAAAACACTCCACTAGGGTCTACCTCTCGGCTCACTCTTAACGCGGAGACGCTTACCAGAATTAGACATTGGATTTGCTTTCAATACTTGACAAAAGATTAAACCTCTCGAAGGCATGTTCTGTTTCTTCACCTTCTGAACTGAACTCTTCAAACCCGAGACCCAAGCTGCCACTAACCACATTTCGAACATTACTAGCATCACACATTGACGCACATGTGTCGTTTTTTTTCTTCCCCACACCACTAGTAAACCTCATCATACCTTGGTTGGAAACCAAACGAGACAAAACAGAATAAAGATTCAGAGCGTTCGCTACCAAGGTAGACACCGGATATGCCGTCTTATTCGACCAACTTCCTTCGGTAAAGCACTCTCATTATTCTTCTTAACTCCTAACACACTCTTAAACATTTTATTCAAAGGAATCTCTTGAAGAGTCTTCCTAGCATTACCCTCAGATGTAGCAGACTTAGGTTCCCCTCGAGTTTTCGTCTTATCATGTCTATGATTTTTGCATCGTATCACAGTAAAACCATCATCCGAAGGAGCAACCTCACTTCCATTATGGTTCTCAACTTTAGTTGTATGACCTTCGGTAGCCACAGTAACAGTACGCTATTTAATAGCCACTTTTCAAGGACAAGAATGGGCTAGGTGAGCATAGATCCTACAAGCCGAACATATAGTATTTAGGCCTTCGTACTCGATGAAGTAGCAATCCCCATTGATGAGAATAGTATCCTTCAATGATTTAGACAAATTCACTTCGACACAAACCCTAGCTCTCTCAAAACACAAGGTCGTTATATCCACTTTGACAGGATGACCCACCCCACTTGTAATCCCCATCAAGACGATTTTATGATAGTATTTAAGCGGGAGATTTGAAAAGCGCACCAAAACCGGTGTGGTTATTTTATCGTGACACATCAGATCAAAGCAAGAGTACCACTCTTGGACCATCAAATAGCTTCCAAAGACTCTCTAAGGTCCTCTTGTAAGTGCTTCCATGTAATCTCGCTCCTCCTCAAAACGGATCATGAAGAAATTGCGTGGTAAATCAATGACGTAAAACTAACTCTTGTGAGATTTTGAACAAAATATTGTACAGATTATAGGAAATTGATGAAGAAGATTTGAAGAATGAAGAGAGTGAAATTGAGAATGAGAGTATGTGAAGAAGAGTTTTCTTACTCTTTGCTTGATTATTGTCATACACATTATGCTCTTATATATACAACACTAAGACATCTATGTAAGGAAGCTATATGCACTACACAATGTCTTTGTAAGACCCAAAAATAGACTTAACCAAAAATGGGATGAAGCTTTAATGAAAGGAGTGTTGTCTTCCTTCCTCTTTGGTGCCCAACGGTTCCTTCTCTCTTCCCAAGAGCCAACGGCTCTTCTCTCCTTTTGATGACTCTAACAGCTCTTTCTTCTTTTGTCTAAAGAGACATGTGACCTTCTTGAAACTTCCAACCTTTGGTTTCTTCCACAAGTTACCTTTGCTTCTTTGTCAAGTCTTTGAAGATTCATGTTGGTTTAATACTCCCCCTCAAGCTTAATTCCATAATGAGAGTTATTAGGAGTAAGCTTGAAAGTTGTAACTCCCCATCTCATTAAAAACCTCATTGGAAAACCTCATGGGATAAAACCAATAGAGGGAAAAAGAGTATGGTTCATAGTCACGGTTTGGTTATTGCAACCAATCCAAGTTTTGAGCATATAAACTCACATACCTTTGTGCTTGCGGCCTTAGTGAATATGTCGGCTAGTTGGTTCGAGCTTCTTGTGTAACAAGGCAAGATCACACCTTGTTCAATCTTCTCCCTAACCTTGTGACAATCCACTTCGATGTGCTTAGTTCTCTCATGGAATACCGGATTTGATGCAATGTGGATGGCGGCTTGGTTATCACAATGCATCGTGATTGGGTCTTGTGACTCCACTCCCAAATCCTTAAGCAAAGCTTTTAACAATATGAGTTCATCCGTGAGTTTCCTCATTGCTCGATATTCGGCTTCCGCACTTGAACATGACACCACCTTTTGCTTCTTGCTCTTCCAAGTTACTACATTGCCTCCAAGAAACATGCAATACCCGGTGGTGGATTTCCGATCTTGTTTGTCTCCGGCCCAATCCGCATCACAATATCCTACGAGTGTTGTATCCTTGTTCCTTCCCATCCAAATCCCGTAATCGGATGTGCCTTTGAGGTATCGGAGAATTCTATCAACCATAACCCAATGTCGTTGTCTTGGTGCTTGCATGTGTTGACTTATTTGGTTGACCGCAAAGCATATGTCCGGTCTTGTAATGGTGAGATAGATAAGCTTCCCAACCATTTTCCGATATTTGTGTATATCTTCGAAAAACTCCTCATCATCTTTCTCCCCCTTGCACGTTGCTTGGTAGGCATCTTTAAGAGGAGTGGAAGCTTTTCGTGAACCTACATCACACTCATTCAAAAGATCAAGTGCATATTTCCTTTGTGATAGATAAAGACCATCCGAAGAGCGGCATACCTCAATCCCAAGGAAATATTTCATTTCTCTTAAGTCCTTAATATCAAAAACAGAATGGAGATGAGATTTGATACCTCTAATACCGGTGATGTTGTTCCCGATGATGATAAGATCATCCACATATACAAGAACAACCACAATACCATCCGTTCCTTTTTGTGTGAAGAGTGTATGATCGGCCTCGGACCTTTGGAATCCATGATCACGCAATGTGTGGCTTAGTTTGTGGTACCAAGCCCTAGGTGATTGTTTGAGGCCGTAGATAGCCTTTCGAAGACGCAAAACATTACCGGGTCGAACAATGTGTTCCAAACCGGGAGGAGGATGCATGTAAACCTCATCATCAAGCTCTCCTTGTAGAAAGGCATTCTTGACATCCATTTGCCACAAAGACCAACTAAGGTTAGTTGCAAGAGATAACACAACACGTACCGTATGAAGTTTTACTACCGGAGCAAATGTGTCATGATAATCCATGCCGTATGTTAGAGTGAATCCACGAGAAACTAGACGTGATTTGTGTCGATCAATGGAGCCATCACTATGGTACTTGATTGTAAAGATCCATCTTGATGAGACCGCCTTCTTGCCAAGGGGAAGTTCGGATTCATCCCAAGTGTGATTGCGAACCATTGCATCATGCTCATCTTGGACTGAGTCTCGCCATACCTTGTGTGATTTAGCCTCTTCATAGGTGCGGCGTACAAAGTCAGTTGTGAGCTTAGATAAGAAAGCTTGATGGTCGTTTGGAAGTGTGGCAAGGTTACACATGACATGTTGTGGATGACCCTCGGCAATGTTGTTGAAGTATAGTTTGGAATGGAGACGGAGGGAAGGGGTACGAGTCCGAGTGCTTCGTCTAGGACCAGCTAGATGTGTTTGGTGTTCCTCGACATGGTGGAGTCCCGAACCAATTCCGTACGAGTCGCTGGATGATCCTCCGGAAATATCATCTTTGATCGTCGGGGAAAGTACGCCTAGTGGGACTGTTGGGATCGCGCCTGAGGCGCCACACCGGACGTGTCCTTCGGCTCCAGTTGGAGCGCGGTCTGTGGCTCGGGTGGAGGCACCGAACTGGGAGTGTTCTCTGTTCGGAGCACTAGGTCCAGGTGGGGCACATCGTTCAGTTGGGGCGCATCCTTCGGCGTATCGGGAGCATCGGACGTGGTCTCAGACGTGGTGTGCGGACCTGGTACGTCTTCCAGTAGGGGTGAGGTAAGTGGCTCGACCAAGGGAGTGCTCCCGCTGCGAGGAGTGTCGCGTCTACTGAGCACGTCTTCCTTGTGGGGTGCGCCCTCCCTGCGGGGCGCGCCCTCCCTACTTGGTCCGATTCCGAGTTTTTCGAGAAGTTGTTGGAGACACTTAGCTCTATCCATATCATTATGGGCTATGTCTTGGATGGTTGACCACTCTTGTTTCTCATAGAACCCGGTGCCTTCCATAAACCGAACATCCCTTGACACCATCACCCTCCGTGTTTCTGGGATATAGCATTTATAACCTTTTTGATTAATTGAGTAGCCTATAAACATTCCCTTGATGCTTTTGGCTTCTAACTTGGTCCTTTGTTCCCCTGGTATAAAGACAAAACACACACACTCAAAGACTCTTAAGTGATCAATAGTCGGTTTAGATCTTGTGAGTACCTCAAACGGCGTTTTGTCATTGAGCACTTTTGTTGGTGTTCGGTTGATAAGATAGCATGCCGAGGTTACTGCATCACTCCAGAATCTTTTAGGGACATTTTTGTGGAACATCATAGATCTAGCCACTTCCATGAGGTGTCGATTCTTTCTTTCGGCTACACCATTTTGTTGTGGAGTGTAAGGACATGTGGTTTGGTGAATGATGCCGTGTTTGGCAAGGTAGGTTTTAAACTCATGGCTAGTGTATTCCCCTCCATTATCACTCCTTAGTATTTTCACCTTAGCACTATATTGATTAAAAACATAAGTTTGAAAATTAGTGAAGGCTTCAAGAACTTTGTTTTTACTTGGCATTAGAGTGATCCAAGTATATTTAGATTTTTCATCAATAAATGTGACAAAATATCTATGATTATCTCTAGAGACACAAGGTGAGGACCAAACATTCGAATGAATTAAATCAAAGCAATTTTCATAAAAAGTAGTAGACTTTGGAAACACCGATCGACAATGTTTTCCAAGTATACATGCTTCACACGAATCAGTTTTAAACATAACCTTAGGAAGTAAAATATTCAATCCCCTAATGTGTGGATGACCTAGTCTAGCATGCCACAACTCATCACTACTTAGACTACTTGGTATTACCGAACTAGATAAACATGAATTTAAAGATAAATTTGGACTATTCTCGGCTTCATTTAGCAAGTATAATCCATCCTTGCTAACTCCATTTCCAAGTATCCTTCCACTCTTAATATCCTGAAATTGAACCGAGTTAGAATCGAAAATAGCTTTACAATTTAAATCACAAACGGTTTTATGTACACTAAGTAAGTTTGATTTAAAACTTGACATATAAAAGGCTTGAGACTTCTTGTCAAATATTGTAAGTTCACCTAGGCCTCTAATAGGTATTCTTTTTCCATCCGCAATATTCACACAACCTAGAGTTGGTTTCACATTTTTAAGTAAATTGATATTGCTAATCATGTGATGAGTTGCACCCGAATCGATTACCAACGGTTTTGAAATTTTGGACATAAAGAAAGAGTTACCGGATTCCTTGAGTTGGTTAATGGTTTTTATGAGTTCTTCAAGGTCTGACCGCTTCACAAATTCCTCATGAACAGCCACCCTTGTTGAACCTTGGCTTGTATCTTCATTTGCCATATTTGCCTTTGCCTTTTCTCCTCGGTTTGGCTTTAGATGTGGATGGAGGGTCCAGCAGCGGTCCTTGGTGTGTCCCTTGCGTTTGCAATGGTCACACACAAATGTATTCCTCTCATCTTGCCGGTAGGAAGCCTTGTTACCCATTACGAGTTCTCCTCTTTATCCGATGAGATTTCTAGACCCTTGTTCCCTTTGAACTTGACCGCAAGTTTCATCCAAGGTAGGAAGCTTGTCTTGCCTTAGGAGGTGACTAATCAAGTCACCATAGACTGGATTCAAGTTCATGAGCATCCCAAATACCTTGTCTTGCTCAAGTCTTTCATGTAAAATCGAAGGATCTACCGTAAATGGTCTAAGCATCTCAAGTTCTGCCCAAAGAGATCTATACTTTCCAAACCATGCAGTAAATTCCATACCATCTTGCTTGAGGTTGTTAATGGCCTTCTTAACCTCATAGACTCGACTGATGTTGGAGAGATTTCCATAGACCCGTTTTAAAGAGTCCCATAATTCTTTTGCATTCTCACAATGAGAATAGGCTTCATGAATGGATGGGTCAAGTAAGCTTTGGATAATGACTAGTGCAACTTGGTCATCTTGATACCATTTTGCCTCATCTTCCCCAGCCGTAACTTCGACCCTCACATCACCTTCCTTTTCTTTTTCCTTCAAGGCAACCGAAACCGCCTTCTGTGGAGCTCCTTCAATATGAGCCCAAAGCCCTCGGCTTTTCAACACACTAGTGATGGTTCTTGACCATAAGAGGTAGTTAACTCCCTTGAGAACCACATTAGCTCCAAAGAATTTCAATTGTTCCATGATTTTCCCGACTCACTCTATCACCCAATGGTCCGAAGAAATCTTCAAGAACACAACAATGGAGGATTTGAAATTTTTGAGAAATTTGAGAATTAAAGAGAAGAGACTTGGTCTATAATGAACCTTGCTCTGATACCATGTGAGATTTTGAACAAAATATTGTAGAGATTATAGGAAATTGATGAAGAAGATTTGAAGAATGAAGAGAGTGAAATTGAGAATGAGTGTATGTGAAGAAGAGTTTTCTTACTCTTTGCTTGATTATTGTCATACACATTATGCTCTTATATATACAACACTAAGACATCTATGTAAGGAACCTATATGCACTACACATTGTCTTTGTAAGACCCAAAAATAGACTTAACCAAAAATGGGATGAAGCTTTAATGAAAGGAGTGTTGTCTTCCTTCCTCTTTGGTGCCCAACGGCTCCTTCTCTCTTCCCAAGAGCCAACGGCTCTTCTCTCCTTTTGATGACTCCAACAGCTCTTTCTTCTTTTGTCTAAAGAGACATGTGACCTTCTTGAAGCTTCCAACCTTTGGTTTCGTCCACAAGTTACCTTTGCTTCTTTGTCAAGTCTTTGAAGATTCATGTTGGTTTAATAACTTTTAGGCTTTTAAAGGTCCTACAGTCGTTTTTGTAATAAAGTCAACAAAAACCACCGTACAGTTGTTCCACAAGTTATCCATAACCTTCTAAATCTCTGGATCAATTGTAACTGAGCCTTCACCCTCGTCACTATCAGGAAAATCAACCCTCATCCTCTACATCACGAAACCTTCCTCCAAAATTTCCTCCAGACTTAAAGGATACCCAAAGCTTCCGAACAAACCTTAGTCGCCCACGAAACTCGTTGTTCTTAAAGTCCACTAAATTGGGCAGTCTTTTTTTTTTTTTTGTCAACGGCAAATTATGTTGGGCCACAACTGGCTGGCCCAATAGCCAAATTCCTACATAATGTAGGCAGGGGGACTCAATCCCTGGTTGTGCAAATGAGCTGTCGTGGACTTACCGCCTGCCACTAGGCTAAGAGCCATTTGCAATTGGGCAGTCTTTAAAGGTCCAATTTTAATGAGACAAAATAGTAAATAATACTCGCTCTGTTTTTTTTACTTATGTTTTAGTCATTTCACACATATTAAAAAATCATTAATTGTTTTATTTTTTCTAAGTAAAATATAGTTTATCACAAATTCTAAAATATTTTAACCAATCACGAATCAATCTGCAGAATTTAAACAGTAAAAAATATCAAAAGTGTAATAAATTTTGCATAAAAAATTTAAAATATCAACTAAAAATAAACAAATTTTATTTCTAAAACATCAACTAATAAAGAACAGAGGGAGTAATAAAATACCTCTGCAAAGTCCATGTCCATTAAGCCTAAAAGACGAAACAAAAATCCTCGCTGAAGACAGAAGGAGTCGCTCTAATTTGGAGAATTTTGGTATTAGAATATGGGATTCCAACTCAAAATCAATTGGCAATGAGTGGATTGGCTCAAGTCCTATATATTAGAGGGGATCCCTTCCAACTACCGATGTGGAATATTATTCCCTAATATGCCCCCTCGAGATGATGACTATTTGGTCATTAATCTCGTATGTTCGGGTTGGACAGAGTGGATCGTGGGCTTTGATACCATATTAGAATATGAGCTTCCAACTCAAAACCAATTGGCAATGAGTAGAGAGGTTCATATCTTATATATATATTAGAGTATATCATTTCCAACTTTCAATGTGGGATATTATTCTCTAATATGCCTCCTCGAGATAATACTTGGCAGTCGCCAAACTAAAACCTGGTCGGCTCCGATATGATGCTTCATGGTTCTGCTAGTCCGAAAACCAGAAGAAAAGCACTCCAACTTTGCTTGTCCAGTGTGCCAATG
>JAKUCM010002761.1:0-27307 GCA_023374145.1 Lepidium sativum | reverse complement strand
ATTAAACATGTCTCTAGCACGCCGAAAAGTTTTAACATGAGGACTAAGCTGATCCAGTAGTTTTATAAGAGACTCAGTAATTTCTTTCCTGAATTTCTTCCTCTTGTTTTCGTTATTGTCTTTCTTACCTTTGCTGTCAATAATAATTGCATTATAAACATTATACTTTATACACAAGACTAAAAAATGTCACATAGATGTACTTTTTGAACATTACCTCATGATGTTCATTCGGTTTTGAATCTCATTCTTGGTGTCAACAATATATAATTGTGAGAATTTAGCAAAATCTCCTGTTTTAGGTTTCAAAGATCCCATTAGATGGTAGTTCTGCCCTTGCAAAGTAAACATTTGTGGACCACGACCTCTTTTTATTGTCTTGTCAACCTTGCCTCCAATAGATGTGAATGCAAATATCATGTTGTATGCTCTGATATTCTCTCTAAAATGTTTTGAAATCTCATCATTATTACTTGTCAAAGCCCACAGTAATTCAGGAGAATCCTTTAACAATGGCAATTGAACTTGTCCTTGTAAACAACACCCTGTGTATATTGGATTCCGTGATCTTCTTCTCTTGTTTATACGTTGAGCATACCAGAATAAAGCCCTGCAATATTCACAACTACTTGTTGGGTCACCATCATCAAAATAACCTGCCATTAAGATTTCAAATTATAAAATTAACTTTAACAATTTTAGGTATTTATAACAATAAGCAGCTTTGTTTCTGTTGATAGTTTTAGTAATAATAGCTTGTTTTTTCTGCAGGTAAACTTCTCTTGATTGTTTCTGATGTAGATGATTTGAATTCATTGAATTCAGAATCGTTGAGAGGACCACAAACTTTTGCAACACTTTTGGCAATCGTGCATATCAACTCATATGTCTGAGTAGAGTCAACTAAAAGCTCTTCATCAACAATAGTACTTTCTTCACTGGGGAGTGGTCTCATCTTTTTCGAAGCTGCTATCTTCCTCTTGAGAGGTATAATCGTATTCAACTATATCTATACATTCTTCACTCCCTGTCATTTATTTATAAGAAAAACAGAGTAATTACACATCCTTAGATACAGAAAAAATAAGTTAAAAGGAAGAATAGATTTTGTAAATGTGTTAAAATTTAGTTCTACCACTTTCAGGGGCTTCATAATCGGAAGATTCAGAGTCACTTTCTGAGTGAAAGTTATCTTCAAAACCAGGAAACTTACAGGATTGGGTCTCCATACTCGCATAAGAGAAGAGAAAACAGTAACTGAAACACTAATATATGGTGTAATTTTTGTAAGTATACCACAAATGAACCTGATGTATATGATGAACATGGTGAACGTGGTTGCTTTAATAAGAAGAGATCAATTTTTTTTTTTTAATAAAGTGAGTAGTTTAAATAAACTACTAAACATATCACCAGATCAACATTTACGACATCCAAATATACCATATCAATCTGGTGGGCCTCAAATGGGGATCACCAAAATTTTCTCCTTTCCTAACTATGCAGCCTCAGGTGTGTGGGAATCATCATGGATCTCCGCAGCATAATGGCTACAGAGCTCTCAAAATAGGTAACCAAATCAGATGCAGCCTCCTCTGGGGCATATGCCAGGAATGTAGCTCTTACTTATATGAATTGTGCATATTTTTGTCATACCTATTCTACATATTTCACAAACTTCAATTGTTCATGATTTGAAATGTTGCAAGTTTGAAAAACCAAAGATTTTAATACCTAAGTAATTATTTGCAATAAAAAGTTGTGTACTGCAAATTAAGTAAAATATAATCAAAATGATACTATTATAGGTAAAATGTAAAGTCTTTTGATGATCATAAAATTTAAAAATCTGATTATTATGACAGTTATAAAGATAACATAGTTTTAAGCAAAAACAAAGTAGGTCATATAAGTCAAAACATCATAGTAAATTTAAGATTAGAGGTAAGGAATATTAGAAATAGAAACAAAACATAATAGATCATATAAGCTAAAAACTAAACAAAGATTGAAACACATTTTAAACAAACGATATTATGCAAATCTGCAAAGGAAACAATCAAAAACAGTAAACTTAAACAATATCATTTCTTTGACTTCTGACACTTTTCTTGTTTAACTTTTTTCGGATCAAACTTTGGTCTCTTGTTTAAAGTGTTGTCTTTTGCTTCAGTTTTTATCTCAAATGCTTCTTCATCATCAATAATCTGTAAATCTTCTTTGACATTAGAGCTAGGTGTTGTTGAGGTGGTGTCTGGATAATCGGATGATTCCCCACTTTTGGTAAGCTTTAACACAACCTGGAAGATAATTAATTAGTTCAATAGCTATAATAAATATAATGTGTATTGTAGATGAAAAATAATATAGAGGAAAACACGAAAACTTACTTGATCATCATTAACTGTAGATTGACCTTCGAATTCAGCATCCATTTGTTCAATCAAATTTTCTCCTTTCCAAACATATGCAACTTTAAACGTGTCCTCAGATTTGGAGATATTTCTAGCCTCAACCACAAGAAGAAACTAATATGTTTTGCCTTTAATGTCGATGATGGCCTGGGGCAAATCATCAGGATCTTCTATCTGCATATTAACATATTAAAAATATGTTTGTCAAATTGAAAAAGGACTGAGATTTATGAATGGTTAAAACATACCTCCTCATATCGTCCTCCAAGAAGTGATTGGGCTGTCTGGCCAACAACTTCAACACCATATGTATCAAAAAGCATGCATTTGGACTCAGCTGTGTCATCTTTTATATCAACATGGAGCTTGTACCTGAAAATACATGTCAGCTATTAAAAACCTGTTAAATTCCACGGTTATTTTTATTTACGATATTCACCTTGCAGCAACTGCTTTAGAGTAACCATTGCAGTTCTCACAGAAAAACTTTGGTTTTAGATTATTAGCATGATTGTCCTCAAGCAATGAATCTTTGTATACTTTTCTATTGCATTTACGGCAAGCGAAATAAAACCATCCAGGATCGGTGTCAATAGCATAGATAGTGCACATGACACGATATTTACCCTCCTGTGTATGACAATAATTGTTTTCTTGTAATAAACTCAAATACACAACTGATATTTAAGAACAAAGGAAAATAATAAGACAAATACTAACCTCATACGTATCTAGAAGCTCAGCTATTGTTTTCATTGGATATTGAGAGCACAACAAAGGGCTTGCAGAACTAAGTTTTCCAACTTTTGTCTTTGAAAAAATCGGCGTAATGCAAGGAGTTTCTTGAGTAGACCTGAATGATAAAAATAACAAATTAGTAAGGTATATATATAAAATAAATGAGAATGCTTTCAGGTTTTAGCGTAATTCATAACAATTGCTTAAACGCCTTAATCTCTGGGAAGTTGTGATCAGTCGTCACGATGGAAGCATCAAAAGCATTAGACACCCTTAACGTTTCTGCAAAAGAAACAAAACATATTCAAAATATTAGGTTGCAAAAATATGTACTCATAACTGGGAAATAAAAGGAAATATGTTTTGTATCAGAGATTATAAAAGAATACCTTTCCAAATATTGATTTTTGCAGATCTTATCAAACAATAGACACCTTCGTTACCTTTATTGGCGTATGCATCGAAAATCATATCCGCATATTTACCCCACAGAGTGCATTCTAGGAGATTGTCCCTTCAAAGAATGAAGATCATATCATCCTATCATATTTGTTGACATGAAACAAAAGAGATAGTGTAATCTATAGATTGTTTAAGAAATAGTTAACTCACTCATTGTCTTTTAGGACGAAATCGATCTTGTGAGTGTCTTTACCACGGACGTCAATGCTCTGCATCTCACCAATACCATTAAGCTGACCAAGGACATCTTATTTATCAATGAGTAAAGTATATATTAATAATTACGAAATTGCACAGAGTGAATAAAAATTAGGGAAAATAAGATATGAAATACGAACCAATTAATACTCTAGTGTTGAGCTTGTTGTTGAGATGATTGTTGACAATATCATCAAACTTAGAAAGTTTGATGAATGACTGATCATTTACTGGATGAGAATCCATAACCGTTGTCATATATAAAAAACCAATCTTGTAGGTGTGCAGAGAAGGCTTGTTGAAACCAAAGTCTTTGTTCAAAGAAAACGTTTTTATTATCTTTCATCACCCTACTGTCAAAAAATTCTCAAACTTGTTAATATGCTCTTTCTTTACTACAGCTCCAATTTTCGAACCCTGTGAAACATATAATGTAAATATAGATTTAGTTGTTTTCAAATATTAAAAAATGTATGTTTCTAATCATGTAAAATAAACAAAATATTTAGATGGTAAACTTACACTTTCATCTCCTAAAATCAGTTCAATGGATTCTCCCGAGGTTGGTGAGTGTTGTCTCCATGAGTTCAGTATTTTAACTCTGATAGTCCAGACTGTCTTGAACGGTTTAAGTAATGGAAGCATAGTGAACTCTTAAGGTACTACCAAGGATAGATCATCTGATTTTTTCGGAATACAAACTCTTTTATTCATCGCCATAACTATTTCCTCTGCTTTGTTAAAAGACTCACAATAAATAAAAACGTAAAAGAGTTAAGAGACATAAATAGATGTACATTGAGGAGAAGGAAGTTACCTTTAAAATAGGTTAGTGGATTGGGATAATGCTAAATCGAGGGGAAGTTAGTTGCCCACTTTCTTTTACTTTTTTAAAAACAATTTAATCACAACGATATTTATAGATAAACATAAAGATATTTTACTGAAAATAAATCTAAATACGAAATTTACGTACCTGGATTACTGCATAAGTGATTTTGATCGTGATATATTGTATATAGTTGGTCCATTCCATCAAGACCATCTCTTTTCTCTCTACCATCTGGACCTTCATGCAATCTGATAATTAACTGCATCAAAAAATGTAAAATTATTGATCTAATTCAGTATCGTGTAAAGAAGGCAGCTTAAAAATAGAGTTTGGTGTCACCTTTAGTTCACTCTTCTTTAAAAAATCTTCTGTGCAATCAAGACCACAAAGAAGACCAATGCATCTCTGTTCATTTGGCAAAAGGTCCGGAGTCATTAAAGGATCAAAAAATAAAACATCTAAGAGGAATCAAAATTGAAACTTCAAAAGGAGGATCAAGAACTGATATTCTACCTTGCATAAGCTCATCTAAAGTTCCAGAGTTTCAATGAGCTCGGCTCAGGTTCCAGAAGAGGCCTCCATTTGCTGTGTAAACACGTTCTGAAATTATATAAGCCAGAGGAAGACCTTGAAATCAGTATATAAATATTCCAGCACTTAGAAGAAAATGTATCAAATACAAATACAGAAAACCTGATTCAACCTGAACATATTATCTACAACATAAACATATAAACACACAATGTGAAATTTAAAAAAACAAGTTAAATATACTACAAACAATACAATAGAGACCATAACGCTTGTAAACCTCTCTAAGAGCAGACAATTGTTTATGTGAGATCACTGTCAATACTTAAGCAATTGACTTACTCAACATCTCCATGAACAATACACAAAAACCATATGAGATGAATGTTATTTGAAATCAGAGGAATCAAGATTGAAACTTCCCTAGATCGGATCAATAACTGATATTCTAGCTTGCATAAGCTCATGTAAAGTTCAGAGTTTCAATGAGCTCGCCTCAGGTTCCAGAAGAGGCCTCCATGCTGTATAAACACGTTCAGAAATTATATAACCACTTAGAAGTAAATGTATCTAATACAATTGTAAACCTCTCTAAGAACAGACATTTGTTTAAGTGAGATCACTGTCAATACTAAAGCAATTTACTTACTCAACATCCAATACACAAAAATCATATGAGATGAATGTGATTTAAAATCAGAGGAATCAAGATTGAAACTTCCCTAGATCGGATCAAGAACTGATATTCTAGCTTGCATAAGCTCATCTAAAGTTTAGAGTTTCAATGAGCTCGCCTCAGGTTCCAGAAGAGGCCTCCATGTGCTGTATAAACACGTTCAGAAATTATATAAGCACTTAGAAGTAAATGTATCTAATACAATTGTAAACCTCTCTAAGAACAGACATTTGTTTAAGTGAGATCACTGTCAATACTTAAGCAATTGACTTACTCAACATCTCCATGAACAATACACAAAGACCATATGATAAAATATTTCAACTGAAGCAGAAATGTCAATACTTAGAAGTAAATGTATCTAATACAATTGTAAACCTCTCTAAGAAGAGACATTTGTTTAAGTGAGATCACTGTCAATACTTAAGCAATTAACTTACTCAACATCTCCATGAACAATACACAAAAACCATATGAGATGAAAGTGATTTTAAATCAGTATTGAAATATTTAAGCACTCAGAAATATATGTATCAGAAAGTTCACACCTTGAACCATATTTCTTATCAAAAGACCTATTGGAACAAATACATCTTAGAAAGGTAATTGACATTACCTATAGATAATTAAGGAAGAGAATCGAAGAAAAGGAAGGTCGAGTAGTGTACTCAACCTTTAATCGGAGAGGAATGAACTGTATTGACGGTTCATTTTTAGAGTTCTTTGAACGGAGAAGACTCAGTGATGCGTAATAGTGATTGATCAAACAATAGTTCACAACCCCAGGACCAAAAAAATGAATCGGTAAAAAGCGTAAGAAACATAATCAAATAAGCCATTAGAACAGATATAGATATATACCTGGAGAATCGAAGAAAAGGGAGATCGAGTAATGTGTTGACGGTTCATTTTTAGATTTCTTTGAACGGCGAAGACTCAGTGATGCGTAATAGTGATTGATCAAACAATAGTTCACAACCCAAGGACCAAAAAAAATGAATCGGTGAAAAGCGTAAGAAACATAATCAAAGAAGGCATTAGAACAGATGAAGATGAATACCTGGAGAATCGAAGAAAAGGAAGATCGAGTAATGTACTCAACATTTAACTCGTGATGAAAGCTCCGAGAGTTGAGAAAGAAGAAAGAATTTGTCGAGTAATAGGATCAGAATGAACGCATGTTGAGAGGTTGAAGATTAAGATGCCGGAAAGTGGTGGAATAGTTCACAAAATCATCGACTGAGCAGCTTCATCGGCTCGAATTGATCGGAAGTTGAGAAGTCGATTTTTGTTGTTCTGTGAACGGCGGAGAGAAAATAGAATGAGAAATCGTGTTTAACCTAAAAAAAGTTTTGTCAGAAGTATTAAAATATAAGGACTAAAATGTGAGGACTAATTGTGAAATTTTAGATAATATGAGGGTTTTTTAAAAAACGTACGGCAGCTTTAATAAGAAGAGATAATTAAATAGTTATTTAGAAAAAAGAATCAAATTTTGAGGTTCTTAAAATTTCTTCTATTTGCAAAAAAATCTTAAATTTGAGGTTTAGAGGTATTTTTGGAGATGCTTTAAGATGATAAGAAAATCTTGAAAATTATATATGTGGATTAAATTGGTAAAAATTGAATCAATTTAATTTTTTATGGAAATATATAATTAGAAAAACTAAAATGGAGAAAATAAAAGTGATATTCCAAATTTGGAGTATCAAATATGAAGATTTAGAGTATCAAATAACAATACTTCAAAAATTGTACTTTTTTTTGGAGAACCAAATATAAGGATTTAGAGTATTTGCTAATAGAAAACTTTTTCATCAATATTTCCAAATGATAATCATAAGTTTCTAGCTTAAAATCAATTAATAATAAATAGATTTGCCTTTAGATTAAAAGGATTTCAACTTAGGGATATTAATAACACCAAATTGTAATTTGAATGTGAAATGATTATAATGTCGATTATAGCTAGGTTCATGCCCAATTTTGTGCATTTGCAAAGAATGCATCTAAACATGTCTTTTTTCTTCTTCTTTTGCATCAGGTCTATACAGGGTAGGCCATAGACAAATCTAGTTCATATATCTGCACTTTACAGTGACCCCATTAGTTAAGATCTCTAACTCAAAAAATAAAAAACTATATTCTACATTGATAAATAAAACTCTCCTGCAACTATTCTATCATGCGTCAAGTTATAGTTAGGACTTAGGCATAACGATCACAATATAGTTTTGTTTGGTTGACACCAAGGGAGAGTCTATTCAAAGCTTAGTGATGGCTGAGAAACAAACCAAGTGGTCTTTATATCATTGGCCTACATATTTTCGACGATCATATAATATACTTAAAATACAAAATCTAGTCACTAATGACATAAACGTTCAATATGTAAAATTTATAAATTTTCTAAGAATATAGAAGAAAATTCCGTAGAGAAAACAGTATCACCTCAACTCTATAAACTTGTGATATGAATTCACTATTAGTTTACCATTCTTAGACCATCCACATCAGTGAACCCCATTGGGGGTTCACCAAAAAAAAAAAAATATAAAAAAATACAAAAAAATACAAAAAAATACAAAAAAATAAATTAAAAAATCACGGAACCAATCAGGGTCCGCCACATGGCGGACCCTGATTGGTTCCGTGTTTTTCAATTTTTTTTTTTTTTTTCTGCTAAGAACCCCTCCCTCTAAGAACCCTCAATGTGGATGCTCTTAGATCTTAAAGGCCAGTCCTCTAAAGCGTTGACTCAAACTCTTGTACATTATAGGTATAGCCATACCTATGAGTGAAAAAAAGACATTCCCTCAAATAAATCAAATTTTTGGGACCTCTAAATATTTTTTAGAAATCATATATCATAATAGTTCATTCTAATTTCTACTACACAAACATTCAATTTTTGATTTTTTTAAATAAACTTTTCAAAAAAAAATTATTTTTAACGAAAACTAAGTTATTTCAGAAATTAGGTTGGATTTAACTCCACTTGTTTATATCATTTTTTTTCGAATCTAATATTGATTAAATCTTATTTGCGATCAAGTATATCACAAAAATAGATAAGTTAACTTATATATATATATATTTTAAACTAACATATTTTATAATTTTTTTGTGAAAATAGTTTATTAAAACCAAAATAAAAACATTAGATTGTAAAAAAAATTATTTTGTGTTTATTTTTATATGTTATATTAAATTGTATTATATTTATATTAAAAAAATTATATTGGTTGTCTTAGACCCCATAACTCTGGGTACAACACTGATTTATAAGATATGTGAGATTTAAACTTTAAAAACCCTTAATTTTATCGGAAGATAGTAATTATACATTGACATGTAACAATTGGTATCATGATTGATCTGCAAGAATATATTGGTAGGGATTAATGTTGTGTTTGCGACAATTTTGTGATCTTGAGATGTCCACAAACGTAAGCTCAAGTATATTCTTAATCTTTAGAGAGTCCAAACATAATAATTTACTATTCGACCATATGATTCCTATGTACAGATTTTGAACTGAAAGTTTCTGTCTTTGGCTTCGAACTTGTTGGAATGTGGCTAATGTTATGATTAAAAGATACCATCAAGAACACCTTATCCAAAGTGTGTTGTAGCTTTTGAACAGCATTATAAAAACATCATAATTTATTGTTTGGTCACTCATCAGATTGACTGATTCTCTGACTTATTATAAAAGTTTATGTTTGTGCTTTCAAATTCAAGAGATGTAATTAGTAATCGAAATTATATATTCTAATTAGGATTAATATGGGCATTTTTCGAACACTAAAAGGGCCTTTGTCCTTAGGTCTATGGTAAGGCATTTCATAAACACTAAATTTGCCTTTTGTTGTTATTAATAAAAGGCTTATATATAAATATATATATATATATATGTCAGCATTGAAGAGTAAACTTCAGCATGACAACATTAAATTGCATCTCGTTAGCATTTCATTCGTCACCAAATTGATTTTTATATTATTCCTAAAACAAAATTTGATCTTCGTTTATTGCTGAGTGCTCACTAAATGGTCCTCTTTTTTTGTAGTATAAAACAACTCATGAACCATCATTATGTATTAAAAATTATGTTTGCTAATTAATGATGGGATGCAAAAGAAGGTGGTGCCTAACTCAAGTGGATAAATATACAAATGTTGGTTAAGTTTCAAACAATGTGGGATTGAAACTAATTAACACTGTCGAAATCATGATTTAATTTTAAATGAACCCACACGAATCATATGTTAAATGGTTATTTTAATGGGTTATTTACTTATTGCCAAATGTTTACTTTTACTTGTTGTTTGTGGGCTATCGATAGTAAAATAATAATATTATTCAGCATCCGCATGCCAACATAAATTACAGAAGAAAACAAAAGAAAAAATAAAAATTACAGCGAAAATGTAAGAGAGAAGAATGATGAGGTTTTGAGGAATGGAAATAAGGATGGGGTTGGGACAAGAGCCCAATAGTGTTGTCTAATTAGAATTTAATTTAATTAATAAGAACACTTTTGGTGGGCCCAATAAACTTTTCACGCGTGCTATTACTTGATCCTACGGTCACAATCATGCCCGCATTAAACGGAAACCATTGAGATTGTTTAATCCAACGGCTCACAATCCCCGTGTTTGACTCTCTTCTGTCCATCCTCTCACGCGTGCTCCCTCTCTCTTATTTTTATTTTTATTTTTCCCCATTATTACCACTATTTATTTTATTTTTTAATTTTCTTCCATTAAAAGGTCTTTTTGTTGGGTTTTACACTACTTGTTAACTTTTTTTCATTAGGTTATATAATTTATTTTTATAATTGGATTAAAAGAAACTTTAAAAATAATATTACAAAGAAATCATATATAATTGATTATTGATTACATGTCATTTCTGAGATTCGTTTTACTTACGACTATATATAATCATATTTCTCCTAAAATATAATCATAAAATTGAATTCCATCGAGTTACTGTATTACATATATTGGAGAAATTTATTTTTATAACTGGATTGTGAAAAATTTAAAACAACACTACAAAATATATTTAGTTAAATAGTTAAGTATTATTTTTGCGATTTTTTCATTTAATCTTGCTTCTAGATAATATTACTTTTAAATATGATATTATTATATGCCTGTGAATTTGGAAAATTACAATAAACTGAATTTTTTCATTAAATTATTAATAAAAAACGTTACATTTTTTGGAATTTGAATACCAGTACTAATGTGTCATCATCTGCTCTAACATTTTATTTTAAAAATCTATTTTTACTCTTGAAAAGATATATTTTGTCTAAAGTTTTTTTAGAAAAATCTTGGATGGATCAATTAATAGGAATGCCAAAAAATTGAGAATACCAAAAATTCCACTAAAGTTTAAACTCTTTTTAGCCCAACAATTAAAAAAACACACACACAAACCAAGTAAGATTCACGCAGAAAAAGCGTGCAACAAAATAATTAATTAAAAAAAAACAAATTTAAACAATACAATAATAAAAATGAGATTTAAAAGTTATTAGTTTAGTTAAAAAAAAAATAGATTTTGTAAATAAAAATGAAATTGGACAAACCAAACAAAAACAAACAAACCGCACCAGAAAAAGAAAGTCACGCTCTCTGTCACTTACTCCCTATTTCTCTCTTTCTCCTCTCTCTCGTTTTGCCACACAAATCTTCTCCTCTCTCTCTCACACAAAAAAACAATTCTTCTCGCTTATTCAAAGGCTTTGAAGCTTTATGTTTAACCATCACTCTCGATTCATTTGATCCAAAGGCTTCCTTTTTATTTCTACGGTATGATATTTACTTCTTCTTCACCGCCGCAATTTCTGACTTAGGGTTTGTTTTTTGTTTTTGTATTACTTTGATGGTAACTTTTCTTCCTTTGATTAGTTAAGTATTAATTTTATAGTATATTTTATCAATGATCGTTTTATTATTCCCCCGAGTGAATTTGATTTTTGTATTGAATGTTCTGTGTTGTTATGTTTTGATCGTGATCGCTTACAGATCCAACCTTTTTCCCCTAGATGATTCAACACTTTCGATGTGTTCTGCTTTATAAGCTTTGTTCTTATGTTATTCTGGTTTTGCTTGGTGATCATCACTATGACATTTTAATGGAATCGAATTACAGTATTTGGATTTTGATGCTATGATGCTACGTTTGGCTTTGGCTTTCTGTTTATTATATGCAGATGCATAAAGTTATACTCTTTTAGATTCTCTGTTTTGTTTTTCCAATAGATATTTATTTTTGGGGATTCGACCTCGAAGTTAGTGCCTTTCGACTTCATATACTGGAATATATTTGAATAACATTTGGTCCTAATTATTGTTTGTTTGTTTGTGCAGCTTCTGAGAGAGAGGAACGTCATTTAATACACCTCAAAAAAACTGAAGTTAATAGTTGAAGAACCCAAGATGCCCTGGACATCTTACTTCATGTTTTTCAACAGGACTTGCACTCGTCTGGTTGTCTTTTTCCTCGTGATTCTGTAAATTTGATCCTTTCAGGTGAGGAGTTTGTCATTTCACATCCTTCGTTTAAACAAATAGAATATTTTGGCTCTCTTGTTAAGCTCTTTTAGTTCAAAACTCTTACATTTGTACCATGTGAAAACGTCTGCCACCTTATAAACATGTTCATGCGTTATAACAATTTGGTCTCGTTTTCTTGTTCTGCAGGCGTTGTTTCCGGAATCCGGAGTAGCTCTTTGTTGTGTTTATTTTATTGGTTAGTGTGAGAATGTGCATTGTTGAAAACAAGAAGGGAAACCGAGCATTGAAGGAAATAGGAACCTTTATGATGACTACATGTTTCATTGCTAATTACCAATCCGTTCAAGTTTGCCAGGTACATGCCTCTCCTGGATTTACTGTCTTTCCTAACACTTTTATTGGTATGCAACATTCGGTTTTATATCAGTAAAAAAGATTTGTCGGCTTGATGGTATTTAAAAAGTCTTATACTAACAGATGTTTACTCTACTTGTTTTATGTAAATAGCTTTTATATGTTAGAGCACAAACCAGAGTGGTTACTATATTCAACTTTTCCATTTTAATCATTGCAGGCAGAATATTTCAGACAGTTGCTTAAGCCTGTAACGTAGTCTGGCATCTGAAGATTTTCGGAAGTTGGGGTTTTAGGCGGCTGGTGGTAAAGGCTCTGGTGGAAATTCGTGATATCTTTAGTATGATGGCCATAACTTGAATATAGCATTTGGTTCGACTGTCAACGTAGTGTAGTAGTAATTGAGCAGCTGAAAGCTTACAAAGGCAAATCGGTAGTAAACGAATTAAGCAGCTGGCAGTTTGAGGTGTACAACTTGTTTTTTCTTTCCTTTGTGTGTTTTCACTTTCACTTTGCACAGATTTTCTGATGCAGAACAATCAGTATCCCCACTTCTCAGATGAAGTGGGTGACCGAAATATGCATGCCCCGTATGCATCAGTGTCATCCTTTGATGCTTTGTTCCCACCATGTGCAAAGTTGCCATACCATGGTGTTGAACTTCAACCCTCTGCGGTCTGCCCAGAGAATTTTGTCATCTTCGATCAAACATATGACCGCAGCCAAGTGATGTACCATCCTGACATGAGTCATAGGCTCATGAATAACCCATCATTGAACACATTAGCTTCCACATTTCAGAACGAGTACGTAGGGGAAAGTTATGATAACTATGACCCAGAAGTATCCTCTTCTCATCAAGAGGATCCAAATGAGATTGATGCCCTCCTGAGCGCAGATGAAGATTATGAAGATGATGACAATGAAGGTAATGAGGAGGGTGATTCAGAAGAGGTCAGCACTGCTCGTTATTATTCCAGGGACTACTATGGAAATACCTCAGCTGAATCCTCTTGTTCCAGCTATGGCTATAACAACAACAACTACTCAAGTAAGCCGAGTCTTTCAGGCAGCGCTAGTAGTAATAATGATGGGACAAAACGGAAAAAGATGAAGAAGATGATGGGAATGTTGAGGAGAATTGTCCCTGGAGGAGAACAGATGAATACAGCTAACGTCCTTGATGAAGCTGTACAGTATCTCAAGTCACTTAAAATCGAAGCTCAAAAACTCGGTGTTGGACATTATTCTAACCAATCTTGAATGCTAGTGATAGTGGTTTCTTCATTGCAATTGTTCTTGGGAGGTCAATCAGTCAAGCGCTATCTGGACCTCTCTCTGCCTCTCCCTAGTGCTCTCTTCCTTTTGCAGGGTAAAATCTACTTTATGTTTAATCTTTCTCTTTCTAGATACATGTTTTGTTAATTTGTGTTATTGCTTCGATGAAGAAACTGTATTTGCACAAGTACTTGTGGCTTTGATTTGTATGGTTTTAACTTTCATTGTAATCATTTGTGACCATGAACTATATGTTATGTATTTCATTTTTGTTTTACGCATTTCCTCCTGTTCTAGTATTAAATAACCGAACGGTTCATTTTTTTCGGATTATTGGATTTCGGTTCGATTCGGATAGAACTCGAAAAACTAATTGGATAACCAAACTATCCGGTTCAATTAAAAAATCTATTACTCGGTTTACTCTAACCCAACATAACCTAATATTTCTATTATCTCACCCAAGTCGACTCCCGACGAGTGTCTCTCTGAAACCCGAAGCTTCTTTCCTCCGATGCGGTCCCGAAGACTCGAAATTTAGCAATCGAACTACGAACGATACGTCTCAAGTTTCCGACTTTCGTGGAATTTGCAGACTGTCTGAGATGGAGTGAGGTTAGGTTAAGTTAGACTATGAAGGCACACTACTCTTGTTTTCGAATCTTAATTCGTTTGACTCAGTTGCAGAAATCAACAATGGGGACTTTGTCGTCGTTCTGGAACATAGCTTCTCGAGAAGCCGTGAAAAGTGGTTTGTTTGTCGCGAAAATTTACTGCTTCCTCCATGTAACAACCAATTATCTTGGATTCGTGGCTTATGTGGGTCCATCAAAGTCTTCCTTTTTCTCATATATCTAAAAGTCATCTCCAGTGTTCATTTCTCCATAAAGGTTTGCTCTTTTTGAGCAGGCTTATGGTCCGAGCATGATCCCGACGCTT
Organism: Lepidium sativum; assembly: GCA_023374145.1. Lineage (NCBI taxonomy): Eukaryota > Viridiplantae > Streptophyta > Magnoliopsida > Brassicales > Brassicaceae > Lepidium > Lepidium sativum. The sequence continues at coordinate 12,349 of JAKUCM010002761.1, read as the reverse complement.
AATACTTCCGGAAATGTCGTATTAGCAGAACGAATCTCCATGCGGTCTCAGAAACCGAGTCGTGGAGATATAGTTGTGTTTCGTTCTCCAGAAAACCCTAATAAGACACCAATCAAGAGAGTGATTGGAATTGAAGGAGACTGTATCAGTTTTGTCATTGATCCAGTGAAGAACGATAAATCGGAAACCATCGTGGTATGTTATTAGTCTTCCACACCTCACTTTACTTTGTTTGTTGCTTATAAATCAGATTTCAATGTTCAATTTTGAGTATTAATTGTGAACAGATCAATACTCGAAATGTTGATTCGAGTTAAGACAAGTTGTTTCGAGTTCACAAATGTTGGTGTTGATCAGTTTTGAGCTCAGTTTAGCTGCTGCAGTTCATTTATTCAATCATAGTAGTAGAAACTTTAAAGCTATTTGTGAACATACAATTTCCTTAATTGTTTTGTTTGAGTTTGACATTATTACTTGTTGGCAATAGAGATTCTAGTTTGTTGGTGTATGGTGATAAGATCTATTGACATTCTTTGGTTTTAGGTTCCTAAAGGACATGTTTTTGTTCAAGGTGACTATACTCATAACTCAAGAGACTCGAGAACCTTTGGTCCTATACCATACGGTCTTATTCAAGGCAGAGTGCTTTGGAAGGTATAAGCTTTTTGTCATTAACATTCAATACAATCTTATGATACAAGTGTTGTCGAATTAACAGGTTTCACTGTCGAAATATGTTAGCAATCTGGCTAATTTTTGGTGTGTAAAATGATGCATAGGTTTGGCCATTTCAAGATTTTGGACCACTAGAACCGACTCCAACTTAGCACATGAGTTAGCTTGGTCCTTAGCCCGAATGCTCTGAGGTAGTTTGTTAGTGTTATTTATCGTTGTAAAAGCCAAGTGAGTCATTATTTTATTTATTGAATCAGTTTTTGTTTTAATGTTTTAGGATTTCAATTATTGGATCATTACTTGTTTTTATAGATTTTATTCATCTTTTGAGTTTAATAAAATTTTCTGTATGGGCAAAATACAAAAGATAACAATTTCAAAAGGTCAAATGATTCCTAGTAGGAATGTTTTTGGTCAAATTGTTATATGTGTCTTTCCGCTATAATTAATTGTTAGTTAATACAGTTTCATATTTATGTATTTATCAAATTCATATTTTTAATAAGAAAATTTAATTATAATTTAAAAAAATATAATCCATAAACTTTTTAGGGTGAAAGAAAAATGACAACATAATATATATTTTATGTCATCTTGCAAGTGCCTAATTAATTTTTTACAAATATTAAATAGATAAATTCATGATGAAATATATATGTTAAGATGTAATATCGGCTTTTGATTATGAGAGATAACGTGTTATTTCTCAAGTATTATAAATAAAATTACTTGAAAAATTTATTGACACCAAAAGTCTTGAAAAAAGAGAAAGATAAAGCGTGAGTATAAATATTTAATGAGAAGATCATCTCTACATACTAAAACACAACAATATCATCTTAACCCACACAACATCTATTCAAAAGCATAGAATCAAACAACATACATATAGTCTATTTTTTGACGACAACGTATAACATCCAAAAAAATCTACTTTTGCTTGCAGCCAACTATTAACACACAATCATTGGTTCTACCATTTTCTCTTGGATGGTTCTAGAACTCTTTTCATTGGAGACTACGGCCCAGTAGCTCGACTCTCCAGGAGACCACGACCTAATAGCTCGATTCTCCTTAATTCTGGGAAATCACGATCTAATAACTCGATTCTCCTTAGCTCGTCAGTGATTTATGACGTGCAATAAACTTGTCGGTCCACAACAGTCCAACATTGGAAGACCACAACCTAATAGCTCGATCCTTCCTAGGTTAGAAAGACCACAACCTAGTAGCTCGATTCTCTCTAGCCCTGAGAGACCATGACTCAATAGCTTGATTCTCTCTTCCACTTTTTTTCCTTTCATCATCGTATTTATTTTGTTATTTCCTCTTTCACATCACACATTCAAGGTACATCTTTAATAGATGTTAAACAAACAATATATATTTCATAAAAATCTATTATCTATTATCAAGCAACACCCAACATCATCATTATTAATATATATTATATAATGTCCTAGAAAGCACAAATAATTATGCCTAATTCTATACTAATGAGCTTCAAAAGCATAAATTAGAGAGATGAAATTGTATCTCCACACATCTCAACCTTACCTTAGCCTTGGCTAAAAAACAGATGATAAATGGACCGCTGCCTTAAACTGCTATTTCTTAATGAACTCGACCTTTGAATCTGGATTGGCAAGTTGATTTGAAAACTAGACCTTTGGAGCTTAACAATGACATTTTGGTCTTTTTTGGATCCTTACGGTTGTATGGAAAATCGCTTTCGAAGTTTCCTTATTAAAAGATCCCATAAACGCAAATTTTTCTAAACAAATGATCATAACTTTCAGACCACATTACCAACTCATACACATAGCTTTAACCTTATAATCTCACTACAAATGCACAATAAACAAAGTAGTACTATAGCAATGAAATCTACAAGGACCAAGTGTTACACTATCAAACTTTGGAACGAACTTAAGCTAAGAAGCAAATATGGTTATTGTGGTTTAAATAAGTTAAAGCAATTAAAATAAACTATATAAATCAAATAAATAGAAACGTCATGTTCAGGGCAATTCACAGGAGATCAATATTGCACGCTATATCACTATTCAAGGAACAATTAAACCAATTCTTGAGCACCAAACATAAATGTATAGTAACCTAGTATTCTAAACTGTTTTTTCAACGTAGAGTTCTTAATATGTATTAAAGTTCAACTCCTATAAGTTAACAATCCGCCTTAACATCAACTTCCATTGGTTAAGGACAAATTGCTCATCTAAGTCTTTTTATGCATTTAATCAAACACTTTCGGTGCGGTAAACAACCTAAATCAGAAGCTAGATGATCAATATAAATTAAGCATCAAGACCAACATTAGATGAAGATTACAACATAGAATCAATATTTGGATCTAACCAAGCAATCCATAAATACCTAGAAATTCATAAATTTGATTATAAAACTACATAAAAATGGTAAAAAATAACAAGCAAAATGAATGAATAAAATAAGAAAATTGCAATATAAGTTAACAGAGTTCAAAAATTTTCTCAGGAAATCCTTGGAGTAGAAGTTCTTCTCCCTCAAGCTTACAAAACTCTGAAAGAGTATAACAATGAAAAGGTTTTCTTAAAAACGGTTAAACCTAGTTTTATATAGCCAAAACATGACGTGGTGCAACTTAAATCAAACTAGGTCATATTAGAAATAAATAAAAAGGGTTTTCGTGGAACAATGTTGGACCGATCGATCTAGGGGTAAACCATTTGATCCCATGGTTAGGATTGCTTGTTCTGGCAAGTCTGGTCGTTCTAATGTACTTATAGCAGATTTTCAAGATTTAGGATCGATCTATCTGGTCAAATCACGTATGTTTCTTCTCCAGATAGACATGTCTTCACTAAAACTTCATATCTTCCTAACTGGTAATCCGAATGGCTTCAAACCACCACCAAATGAGAGCTAGCTCATGTGGCTATCTAATGTCAAAATTTCATTCAATTCTATCACGGAAAAAATTCCATCGACCTAGATTATAAACCATAGTTAATTTCTCATCTCGTGCTTGTTTAATCGGCCTCAAATGCCTTTTCTCATCTTTATTTTAAATTTTAAGAAATAGTCAAACGTTCAATTCTTTTTTTTTGAACTTTCATGAAAATAATTTTATGTTTATTATTGTAACTTAGAAGTCTACAATGTGCAATGGAAAAAGATTATCAACAAAATGTTCGATTCTTTGATCCATAAGTTATGGTTTGTGGTTTCATGCATCTTTTCTCCATTTTCTTGCTTTGACACCAATATTCAAATCTCCAATATCTAGAGTAGCTCCAAATCATCTAGACTCAGTAAATATAAAATATGAAACTCACTATTTCTAGGAATCTAAAATGTAAAAGAAGTGTAAAAATAAACTAAAATGAAGAAGTACGATTCCTAAATGAAAGAAATGATGCAGATTGTGAATGAAAACTGAGAAAATATCCACATATATCAACAATTGATAAACCATTTTTGGCTACGTCTAAATTTAAGGATCATGAATCTACTCACCAAATTTGAGGTTATTCAGAAGGAAATAACGGCTAAATAATTCTTAGGATTTTCTACAACTTTGTATATATATATATATATATATATATATATATATATATATATATATATATATATACCTACTTAGGTTTTCTAATTTTTTATTGGGTCTAATGGATTAAATCTCACATAAAAAATATTACATGTAGTATTATCTTTCGTGACTTTTCTTTTATGATATTTTAGTTTTACTAATATTTTCAAATTATTTAAGAAACTATATAATAGTAATTATTATTCATATAAATTAATGGCTAGTCAATATTCAAAGATGACATCAACTTACTTTTTGAAATAAATTTAATAGAATGATTTGACTATCGCAAATTACCATAGAAATATTTCAGAATGTTTTATCTTATTAATATATATATATATATATATATATTCACAAGTAAGATGAGATTTTCTGTCGATAAGTTTTTAGATGAAAGACATCGGCACCACAACAAATAGAGAACTTAGTGTATATACCATTTCGATGTTTAGAAATTGAGACTATTTTGTCTTCATCTTTTTCAGTTTTCTTGATATTGATCTTCTGTTTAAAAAATGAGATCATTCTCTCTCCATCCCAATATAAGTTCCCAAGAGAGCGGAAAAAAATTAGAAGATCTATATTAGAAAATGAAAACCATGACTTTAGCATAATAAAAAACATGAAGACAAAATGGTTTCATATTGTAAGCGTCGAAGTATATACACTAAATTTAGTCATTTCTCTATTTGTTATGGTGTCGATGTCACATTTCTCTACCACTCTGGCTCTAGAAGACCTTACATATTTGGTTGATATAGAAGAAGAGAAAGTTGTCGTATTGTTTAGGGGGCGACCTTGTGCATATGTAAAGCGTACATTGGCACATGACTCATTCCCAAACTTCAGGTTTTTGTTTATTATATAAGGCTCTAAAAATTCTCTTAAGTCTAACATGTATATTTAAGTAAATACATAAGCTTGCAAAGTAGACTTAATCTTCCCCTTCTCCCAATCACCCACAAACTTGTTCATTGTCTGGTTGGCTAGTTTTCTAGACTGCCTACTCGTGACAAGCTAATGTTTTGGGATATAGCCGTTCCAGTTTATTGTGTCTTCTACCAGGGAGGAGTTGAGTCTCATTCTGACATCTTATTCTCTTGTCCTTTCTCCAAGGATTTGTGGATTGCTTTCTCGTCGAGGTTAATCCCCTCCATGTCGTCTACTCTTTCAGAGGTTCTTCACACCATTTCCACCCGGCCTACTTCGCCCTCTTCAACTATACTGAAGCTTCTCTTACAGTTGATTGTCTATTGATAACAAGAGTTTTAATTCTATAATCTATTGCAAATGCACAACAAACGAAGTAGTATAAAAGGAATCAAATCAATGAAAACGAAGAGTCACACTATCAATTTCTAAATCAAACTTAAGCTAAGAAGAAACAAAATGGTTGTGGTAATTTTAATCAAACAAAACAAAGCAAACAAATGAAGAAAATATAGATAAATAAATATATCAAGTTTGAGACAATTCTCAGGAAATTAGGCTAATCAGCTAGATTCATGGAACAAATCTAAGAAATCTTTGAACACGAAACACAAATATATTGCAAATATACTTTGTGGCATTAACTACTATATCCAGCAACCTAGTATTCTAAACTTTTGTTAGAACCTAGAGTTGTAAGTACGCATTAAAATTCAAGTCTAATAAGTTCACAATCCGCCTTAACATAGACTTATGTTGGCTAAGGACATATTGTTCATCTAAGTTCTTTCAAACATTTAATCAAGCATTTTCAGTGATCAATCTAAGTTAAGCTTTAAGACTAACATTAGACGAAGAAAAAAATACATAAACCTTATTTGGATTCAACTCATTGATTTCCTAATCCTTAGGAAACCCTAAACTTGATTATTAAACTACTTAGACATGATAAAAAAGAGCAAAACAATCGATTGAAATGAACTCATAATGAAATTGCAATAAAAAAAATTAAAAAGGTTTAGAAATCTTCTCCAAAAGTGCAAAGTATGACATCTTCTTCCTAGAGCTTACAAAGATAGCAGAAAAGTGGCTAGAATGAATTATGAAAAGTTGTCTTCGAAAAAGTGACTAAAACCTATTTGTAGCTTCCAAAAATCAGATTTGGTACAACTTAAACTAAACAATGCATAATAAAGCACAAAATATGGTTTTCTTGCAAAATCGAAGGGGATTGATTGGTCTTGTTAAGGATCAATTGGTCGAATGCCTAGGGTCGATCGGTCTTCACCTTATTTTGTCGATCTCACAGACGAACGTTCTTTTCTTTAGATGTGCGAGATCGATTGGTCTTGGGGTGAGATCGATCGATCTTGGAGGATTGGTCGATCCAATAAAAGAACGATCTTTCTAGAATATAGGATCGATCAGTCAAGATGTGGGCCGATCAGTTTGAGCTTGGAAAATCTCCAATTTTGATACTTTTTGTCTAATTATATGCATTGAGTGTCCAAATATAATAATAGCTTGTTCGAATTTGAAAAAACACTAAAATGACTATAAAAACTCAAAAACACATATATAATAAGAATTAAAACACATCAAAAATGCAGTACATCATCTATGTAGTTTGGGGGGGGAAAGGAATGTCCATTAGGAATAAATTGTTTAAAATTCATTTTTCTTCTAGAACATTGGTTTTTTAGCTCATTATTTTGTTCTTTTTTATTGATTTCTTTGTTTTGTATAGATTGTATGTTTATGTTGAAAACAGTTTTCTATTTAGCAAGTGAAAATGAGATTACAAAGTGTTTGCGGGAATACAATATCGAGAACTAAGATTTAACAAATTAGGGAGGTCACTTCTTTGCCAAAGCCGAGCTTAATTTTCCAGAAAATATCCCTTCACCGTCTCACGGCCTCTCTCTTTTATCCGTGCTAAGTGATATTTTTCATTAATATTGATTGATTTCGTTATTAAGACTCCTTAATCAGTGCGGCGCAATCCACACTGCCATTTAATTGCTCAGTTGATTCAACTCGGGTATCTAACTTCGCGCTGATTAATGGAGCTCATAATTAGGAAATAGGCCTTAGTGGGCCAGATTAATCGAATTGGGTCTATGTTTAACAATTGCCCCCTAGTTTCCTTATCTGAGCGTGGTAATGATAAGGAAGAGATTTCGTTTTCTTTGATTTGATTCATTTGGATTTTCAAATATTCTGACTTCGGTGCATTAATGAGATGAAGAACGATCAGAATTTTGAGAGAGTAGATCGACGGTTATTATTGCTACGTCGATCGTGTATAATAGCGTGTGGAATAGTGGGCGCCTTGGTAATCAGGATTCATAGAAACTGATTTTCTACTATCCTGTCATTCTTGACACTTTTTTCTATCTTTGACTTGCGACCTTTCTTCTCTTGTTTTACTCTCGTCTCATTTCATATTTTCTTCATCTTAATCTTTCACCTTGATTTATTCTAAATGGTATCCAGTTCAAGGTCTAGGTTTTCCGGTCAATCTTCTTCCAGTTCGGGGTTTTCCGTCGTCGATTTGGAGTCAGTTTGTGAACCCGGCTTTGATCGAGCTTCAGAGCTCTTCCTCCACGCACATTACAACGCGATTTCTCTACGCTTCAACGTTCTTCTTTGACTGTTGCATACTTTCTTTCCTGCTACAGCTCCTTTGGGACCTCAAGATCTAACTGGAGTAGTTGTACCCGTCCCTCCTCCGCTAGATCCTTGCTTTGCTCACGCCTGCTCGCGAACATGGAGTCAAGCTTGGATTTTCTTTTCTTTATTTGTTCCATCTTCATTAACTTTCTTTTTATATAGTTGAGTTGGACTTTTATCATGACCGGAGGGAGGAGCTCCTTCAGTATGGATAGGATACGCCGCACCCTTGCCACTTTGTACGAGGTGTCTTTCAGTCCGGAGTACGCAGAGCATCTTCCTTCCCACTCTCATGTTCGTTCGGGTCGTGGTGAAGGTATGTTCTGAAGCCTTTAATCGTTTAACAAAATGTGTCTCTCTTGGGTCGTTTTTTATAGAATATCGCTTTCCTTGGAACATTTGTCGAATTACTTTTCCTAGGAAAAGACTTCCTATGTTGATTACTTTAGGTTCTCATGTCCCTCGTCCCCCTAGTTCTGCTAACGTCCAAAAGAGGGGGCATGATCATTCTCGTCCTGATAGCCCTCAAGAGGATGAGGCCGAGGAAACTTCCTTCAAGCGGGAATGTCGTGAGGGCATTCCTTCCCCGCCAGAACCTTACTCCGCTGAAGAGCCGGATACCCTTGCCCTTCTTCATAGCTAGGTTATCTCCTCGGATTTCCCGGCTCTTCTGGTATCGGATCTTCTCGAGAAAGACACTTTGCGAGATGCTATGGTTGCCTTGGGGAAGGTTTGTACATTTTTTTTTATTTTTTTGCTTCTAGTTTTTATAGCTTTCTTCGTTTTGATCTGGTCGTCGGGCTAATTGCAAACCTCGTTAGCTTCTGCAGGTCTACTTACGCGTGTTAGTGGGGACCACTCTGTTGCGGACCTTGCGGCTAGCCTCTTTCTACTGAGCCAATGGGAAGTAAAAATGGATGTTGAGCTTGCTCTTCTTCGAGAGCAGAACTTGGCATTGGTATCTAAGGGCCGATGAGAAGACAAAGGCGCTCTTGGTGAAGGAGGTTAAGGAAGCTACAATCGGTCCAGAAGTGGGCCGCTAAGCATGTTCATGCATCTACTGTAGGTCAATACTGGAGGACGTTGGAGAAAGCCCAAGGACTTTATGACCAAAAGGTAAAGGAGCTACAGTGTGTCTCGGTGCACCAAGTCAGTGAGGCTCGCTTGGAGATGGCTAAGCGTTCTCGCGATAACCCGTTCACTAAGGAGGAGGTGAAGAATCTTGAAAAGAGTCAGTCAGCGGCTGGAGCAGCAGCTCGTGTTGCGCGGTGCCCCAAGCTTGACATTCATGACCTTGGTATTGTCGGACCTATTGACGACCGAACGTGGTCTAATCAAGTGCCTCTAGCTCGAGTTCCGACGATGCTATTCCCAAAAGCCCCATTTAAATAAGAATTTATGAACTTAGTGTATTTTGATTATTTTAGTTACTTAGTATTTGATTTTAATTTTTGCTTGAAAATTTCTTTCGCCTTTTACTTGAATATTTGGCCCGCGAGTGCTTTAATTCATTTTGTTGATAATTGCCTTGCTTACTAGGTTTTCTTAGGTTCTTTTTGTGATGCTCGTCGTTTGGCCAAGCACGATATGCGTATTTTCTTTCATTGGGTTTTTGTGACTCATTTTTTCAGAGCACTCGCTAGGTAGTTGAGCCAGCGCATACTTTCTTTAGATTTGCTTTTTTAATCGAGTTTATATGACTCACCTTTCAGAGCGCTCGCTGAATAGCTGACTGCGTGTAAGCTTTCTTTCTTTAGTTTTGTTTTTTTATTCAATTATGTGACTCACTTTTCAGGGCGCTCCCTAAAGAGCTGAGCGCGCGTAAGCATTCTTTCTTTAGATTTGATTTTTTATTCGAGTTTCTGTGACTCAATTTTCAGGGTGCTAGCTGAATAGGTGAGTGCGTGTAAGCATTCTTTTTTAAGATTTGCTTTTTTTTATTCGATTTTATGTGACTCGCCTTTCAGGGTGCTCGCTGAATAGCTGAGCGAGCGCGAGTACCTTGTCTGTAGGTTACTCGTTTTTAGCTTTTTTATTTCCCCCTTTTTTTATGATGAGTTCCTATATTTGGGTTACTCATAATAAGCAATCATGGCCTTTTGTTTCATTTTCGTAGAAGTCTTTTGTCAACTTCAGTTATTTGGCTTATTATGGCCTTTGATGGTTTTTGGCTGGCACGTCATTATTTTCGGAATATTTTACAGCTTCCTTGGCCAAGCTTGTTTTTAGCATCTGACGCGACGCTTGACGTCATATCGTTTCGGTTTCTTCTTTTGCTTTTGACTTGCTTCTGAGACATATGTCGGAATTGATCGCTCTAGCTTCTTCTACGATCGTTACATTTGGGAGGTTGTTTCTATTACTTTGTTTGAGATTCTTCTGTTTACGAAGGTAATTACTCTTCATTTCTTCCTAGATTCTTTGGAACTTCTGCTTTCTTTTGCTTCGTCTTTGTTTCTTGCTTCTAGGTTTTATGATTGACGTCAATAACGATTCTTTTAATCTGGAGATTCCTACCCCTTGTTCAACAACTTTCGGAGACACTTTAAATTCCCTCAACTCCTTTTTTCTGGTGGTCAATTTAACGCGTTAAGCACCACATTCGACAATTGTTTTGGTCTAGACCTATTGGCGAACGAAACGTCTACTTCAGCTGGTTCTGAACGGCGATGCTCTCGGAGCAATAATAGAAACAAGGTTGTGGCCGTGAGAGGCGAGCTCTATGGCTCGCATTATAAGTCGATCTATACCAACGAGGCTCTAGATCAGTGGCAGCATGCGATGGGCATCACCTCAGTTGCGCTTGAGACTCCCGAGAGTCATTCTCCGGAAGGAGATCCTTTTGTTTTTTCTATGCTTTTTCGATTTTCTTTGAGAAGTTCGCCCTTAGTTTTCCGATTCCTAAGTTGCTATTTGAGGTACTCTTTTCGTTGCAAATCTCTTTGTCTCAATTGTGCCCGTCATTTGTCCGGGTTGTCTTAGGAATGTCTAATCGGGCTGTTGAGGAGGGTATCAATTTCAATGTCAATCACCTCCTTAGCCTTTATTTCGTATAGTCCTATCAGCACTCCTTCTATTTGTTGTCGTGACAAGGGCGGAGCGTTATTACGGGAATTCCTGACAAGGACCCCTTCTGGAAGAATCAATATTTCTTCTTCAAGTTGAAGCAAGGGATTGCTCTTGGTGGCCTCCTTATTTGTTTGAAGGTGTCTGTTGGTTAAGGTGCGTCGCCTTATTTTGCTGTCAACAATATTTTGTGCTTGTTTTGTGCTAACTTTTATTGTTGCTGTTTTGTAGTTATTCATGATTTGGAAACTGTGGGGGATTTTTCTGAGGTTTTGGTCAAGGTTTTGGAGAGAAATTTCAATTGCGATTCTTTTACACATGAGCATGTTATTTGAATGTTTGGTTCATCGCTCAGACGACCATTGCCGCACTTGCCTTGCTTCTTCTTCCAACATATTAGCACCTGAGCTTTGGGTCCTGCTGATCTAGGTAAGTGGTTCCTTTCAGGTCTGTTCATTAGTTAAGCTTGTTGATGTTGCTATGTACATCATGTTGTTGAGGTTAACTTTGATTCTTAGAGTGGAACCGCGTTAATCCGTCGTTCTCAAACTCGTGAGATTAGATCTAAGTTTGTTGTGGATATGGGACCCTTACCTTGTGCGCGGACTAAGGATGATGGTGTTGATATTGTCAACGACCTTGCTGGAGCATGCTCTCCCGTACGCGCGGATGGCAGTACTTTGCGTGAGATGGCTAGGTAAGTCGCTCATCCTCTCGAAGACGGTGGAAAGGACTGTTCCCCTTTGGTATAAGCTCTTGCGAACCAGGTTCGAATTGAGGAGGGGTCCTCCACACGAGTCGTCACCCCGCTCCCGACCACCTCTGCGTATGCTTTTCCGGTTGATGCCCATGTGGATGCTATTGCCGAGGCAGTGCGGGTTACCCGGCTTGATGACCACATCCTTTATCGGTCTCAGTGCTTGGGTCGAATCTTTCGCAAATAGCACTTCCTCCAAAACTCGCATCTCTGCTTTTGAGAAAGAGTTGATTGATACTAAGACTGAGTTGGCAGTGTCTCGGGAGGAGTTCCGCTCGCTGGGAGTCGCACTTGGGGGTTGCCATCTCCCAACATGGAGAGGAGTTCTGGAAGATTTCTGAGGACAAAGCTGCTATGGCAACGAGGGTTAAGGCATTGGCCACAGAGGTTACTCGTATGTCTAACGAGGCCTCTACAAAAGATGCATGGTTTAAACCCGCTTGAAGAATATTAAAGCTAAACGGGATCAGATGATGTACAACGAGCTAAACTTGAAGCATGTATTCAGGAGGAGAAAGCTCTCATCGATGAGGTGGAGACCTCCGATATTGTTATCGAGGAGCTCATCGAACTTGATGTGGTTGCAGATGAGGCCGTATCCGTCACTCCTCAAGAGCAAGCTGGCTGACAGCAAGGCTTCCGGCTCTCTCTCTCTC
>JAKUCM010002760.1:0-52865 GCA_023374145.1 Lepidium sativum | reverse complement strand
AATCTTGTGCAACTTGTGTATTTCTACAAGTTGTACCAATCAGGTTGGTCTGCTAGTAGCACCCAACGTCGCACAAATCGGCTAAACTATACTCCACGATGGCTTTGGAGCCCCTCGGTTGGGATGCCAGGGTCCGTAACTCGATCCTCCTTAGCTCGTCAGTGGTTTTTGGGCTGAAGCAGACCCGTCAGCTCACTCCAGACCATTGTCTCTTTTCCACGGGGATTGTCGGCCCGTAACCCAATTCCTCCGCGTCACACTTTTTAAGAGACATCCAGACCATTGTCTCTTTTCCACGGGGATTGTCGGCCCATAGCCCAATTCCTCCGCGTCACCACTTTTTAAGAGACATGTCACTTACTCATTTACTCATTCTTTATCTACTTACTTTTCATCAAAACATTAAATATATCACCTCTTATGAGATGCCTCAACTAGTTAGTTATGTCAATGGCTTGGCCAAGCTGGCGAATACCTCCACAAATTTCCTGGTAATAACCTGCAAGCCCTAGAAAGCTGCGTACCTCAATAGCACTCTTAGGTCTAGGCCAATCTGAAATCGTGCAAATCTTCTCTGAATCTACTGCAACTCCTTCTTCTGTCACAATGTGGCCTAAAAATCCAATTCTCTTATGCCAAAAGAAGCACTTCTTCAACTTTGCATATAATTGATGCTCCCGCAATGTCTGCAACACAATCCTTAAGTGTTCAACATGCTCTTCCTTACAAGTCTCCCATATTTTTCCTTTTTTTAAAATCATTTGGAAAACGACAAACTTTTTTTTTTATAATAATTTTGAAAAAGAAACCACATTTTTTATTAAAAAAATCAATAAAATAAAAAAAATCATTTTAACACACAATTTGAAAACATTTTTTTTTTCTACTTAGCTTTCCGGACAAAACCGGCTTAGCTTTAACCTCCGCTTTAATACCAATTTGTAACACCCGTCTCCCGACTCTTTGAGACACGTGTAACTTCGTGCCATAACATTCAATCTTTATTTAATAACTAAGATGGTCCCAAAATCTTACAAAAAATCTCTCGAATAAAAATTATTAAAATAAAAAAAATAACAAAGAAAATGTCTTAAGAAATAAATAACTGAAATAAATAACTTCAATAAAAAACGGAGACTCGACAGCTACTCACGATCTTAGATCCGATATGGAAAAAGGGAAATAAATGAGGGGGGTGAGTATAAATACTCAGTGAGGAGATCACTTCTGCCCACTGAGGCTCAAAGTTCTAACTTAATACTAAACATCTTCTATCTTAAGCATAGAAAGCAATGATGTGCAACTTGTGTATTTCAACAAGTTGTACCAATCAGGTTGGTCTGCTAGTAGCAGCCAATGTCGCATACATCGGCTAAACCATATTCCACGATGGCTTCAGAGCCCCTCAGTTGGGAGGCCACGGTCCATAACTCGATCCTCCCTAGCTCGTCAGCGGTTTTTGGGCTGAAGCGGTCCCGTCAGCTCACTCCAGACCATTGTCTCTTTTCCACGGGGATTGTCGGCCCGTAACCCAATTCCTCCGCGTCACACTTTTTAAGAGACATCCAGACCAATATCTCTTTTCCACAGGGATTGTCGGCCCATAGCCCAATTCCTCCGCGTCACCACTTTTTAAGAGACATGTCACTTACTTATTTACTCATTCTTTATCTACTTACTTTTCATCAAAACATTAAATATATCACCTCTTATGAGATGCCTCAACAAGTTAGTTATGTCATTGGCTTGGCCAAGCTGGCGAATACCTCCACAAATTTCCGGTAATAACCTGCAAGCCCTAGAAAGCTGCGTACCTCAATAGCACTCTTAGGTCTAGGCCAATCTGAAATCGTGCAAATCTTCTCTGGATCTACTGCAACTCCTTCTGTCACAATGTGGCCTAAAAATCCAATTCTCTTCTGCCAAAAGAAGCACTTCTTCAACTTAGCATATAATTGATGCTCCCGCAATGTCTGCAACACAATCCTTAAGTGTTCAACATGCTCTTCCTTACAAGTCTCCCATTCCTTTCCTTTTTTTCAAAATCATTTTGAAAACGACAAACTTTTTTTTATAATAATTTTTAAAAAGAAACCACATTTTTTATTAAAAAAATCTATAAAAGAAAAAAAATCATTTTAACACACAATTTGAAAACCTTTTTTTTTTCTTCCTACTTAGCTTTCCGGGACAAAACCAGCTTAGCTTTAACATCCGCTCTAATACCAATTTGTAACACCCATCTCCCAACTTTTTGAGACACGTGTCACTTTGTGCCAAAACATTCAATCTTTACTTAATAACTAAGATGGTCCCAAAATCTTACATAAAATCTCTCGAATAAAAATTATTAAAATAAAGAAAATAACAAAGAAAATATCTTAAGAAATAAATAACTGAAATAAATAACTTCAATAAAAAGGGGACTCGACAGCTACTCACGATCCTAGATCCGATCTGGAATAAAGGGAAATAAATGAGGGGGGTGAGTATAAATACTCAGTGAGGAGATCACTTCTGCCCACTGAGGCTCAAAGTTCTAACTTAATACTAAACATCGTCTATCTTAAGCATAGAAAGCAATGATGTGCAACTTGTGTATTTCAACAAATTGTACCAATCAGGTTGGTCTGCTAGTAGCAGCCAACGTCGCACACATCGGCTCAACCATACTCCACGATGGCTTCAGAGCCCCTCGGTTGGGAGGCCATGGTCCACAACTCGATCCTCCCTAGCTCGTCAGCGGTTTTTGGGCTGAAGCGGGTCCCGTCGGCTCACTCCAGACCATTCTCTCTTTTCCATGGGGATTGTCGGCCCGTAGCCCAATTCCTCCGCGTCACACTTTTTAAGAGACATCCAGACCATTATCTCTTTTCCACGGGGATTGTCGGCCCGTAGCCCAATTCCTCCGCGTCACCACTTTTTAAGAGACATGTCACTTACTCATTTACTCATTCTTTATCTACTTACTTTTCATCAAAACATTAAATATATCACCTCTTATGAGATGCCTCAACAAGTTAGTTATGTCATTGGCTTGGCCAAGCTGGCGAATACCTCCACAAATTTCCGGTAATAACCTGCAAGCCCTAGAAAGCTGCGTACCTCAATAGCACTCTTAGGTCTAGGCCAATCTGAAATCGTGCAAATCTTCTCTGGATCTACTGCAACTCCTTCTGTCACAATGTGGCCTAAAAATCCAATTCTCTTCTGCCAAAAGAAGCACTTCTTCAACTTAGCATATAATTGATGCTCCCGCAATGTCTGCAACACAATCCTTAAGTGTTCAACATGCTCTTCCTTACAAGTCTCCCATTCCTTTCCTTTTTTTCAAAATCATTTTGAAAACGACAAACTTTTTTTTTATAATAATTTTTAAAAAGAAACCACATTTTTTATTAAAAAAATCTATAAAAGAAAAAAAATCATTTTAACACACAATTTGAAAACCTTTTTTTTTTCTTCCTACTTAGCTTTCCGGGACAAAACCAGCTTAGCTTTAACATCCGCTCTAATACCAATTTGTAACACCCATCTCCCAACTTTTTGAGACACGTGTCACTTTGTGCCAAAACATTCAATCTTTACTTAATAACTAAGATGGTCCCAAAATCTTACATAAAATCTCTCGAATAAAAATTATTAAAATAAAGAAAATAACAAAGAAAATATCTTAAGAAATAAATAACTGAAATAAATAACTTCAATAAAAAAGGGGACTCGACAGCTACTCACGATCCTAGATCCGATCTGGAATAAAGGGAAATAAATGAGGGGGGTGAGTATAAATACTCAGTGAGGAGATCACTTCTGCCCACTGAGGCTCAAAGTTCTAACTTAATACTAAACATCGTCTATCTTAAGCATAGAAAGCAATGATGTGCAACTTGTGTATTTCAACAAATTGTACCAATCAGGTTGGTCTGCTAGTAGCAGCCAACGTCGCACACATCGGCTCAACCATACTCCACGATGGCTTCAGAGCCCCTCGGTTGGGAGGCCATGGTCCACAACTCGATCCTCCCTAGCTCGTCAGCGGTTTTTGGGCTGAAGCGGGTCCCGTCGGCTCACTCCAGACCATTCTCTCTTTTCCATGGGGATTGTCGGCCCGTAGCCCAATTCCTCCGCGTCACACTTTTTAAGAGACATCCAGACCATTATCTCTTTTCCACGGGGATTGTCGGCCCGTAGCCCAATTCCTCCGCGTCACCACTTTTTAAGAGACATGTCACTTACTCATTTACTCATTCTTTATCTACTTACTTTTCATCAAAACATTAAATATATCACCTCTTATGAGATGCCTCAACAAGTTAGTTATGTCATTGGCTTGGCCAAGCTGGCGAATACCTCCACAAATTTCCGGTAATAACCTGCAAGCCCTAGAAAGCTGCGTACCTCAATAGCACTCTTAGGTCTAGGCCAATCTGAAATCGTGCAAATCTTCTCTGGATCTACTGCAACTCCTTCTTCTGTCACAATGTGGCCTAAAAATCCAATTCTCTTCTGCCAAAAGAAGCACTTCTTCAACTTAGCATATAATTGATGCTCCCGCAATGTCTGCAACACAATCCTTAAGTGTTCAACATGCTCTTCCTTACAAGTCTCCCATTCCTTTCCTTTTTTTCAAAATCATTTTGAAAACGACAAACTTTTTTTTATAATAATTTTTAAAAAGAAACCACATTTTTTATTAAAAAAATCTATAAAAGAAAAAAACTCATTTTAACACACAATTTGAAAACCTTTTTTTTTTCTTCCTACTTAGCTTTCCGGGACAAAACCAGCTTAGCTTTAACATCCGCTCTAATACCAATTTGTAACACCCATCTCCCAACTTTTTGAGACACGTGTCACTTTGTGCCAAAACATTCAATCTTTACTTAATAACTAAGATGGTCCCAAAATCTTACATAAAATCTCTCGAATAAAAATTATTAAAATAAAGAAAATAACAAAGAAAATATCTTAAGAAATAAATAACTGAAATAAATAATTTCAATAAAAAAAGGGACTCGACAGCTACTCACGATCCTAGATCCGATCTGGAATAAAGGGAAATAAATGAGGGGGGTGAGTATAAATACTCAGTGAGGAGATCACTTCTGCCCACTGAGGCTCAAAGTTCTAACTTAATACTAAACATCGTCTATCTTAAGCATAGAAAGCAATGATGTGCAACTTGTGTATTTCAACAAATTGTACCAATCAGGTTGGTCTGCTAGTAGCATCCAACGTCGCACACATCGGCTCAACCATACTCCACGATGGCTTCAGAGCCCCTCGGTTGGGAGGCCATGGTCCACAAGTCGATCCTCCCTAGGTTGTCAGCGGTTTTTGGGCTGAAGCGGTCCCGTCGGCTCACTCCAGACCATTCTCTCTTTTCCATGGGGATTGTCGGCCCGTAGCCCAATTCCTCCGCGTCACACTTTTTAAGAGACATCCAGACCATTATCTCTTTTCCACGGGGATTGTCGGCCCGTAGCCCAATTCCTCCGCGTCACCACTTTTTAAGAGACATGTCACTTACTCATTTACTCATTCTTTATCTACTTACTTTTCATCAAAACATTAAATATATCACCTCTTATGAGATGCCTCAACAAATACATATTTTAATTATTTATATATTATATAATAATTCAAACAACTATCCTATTTCCAACATTCACAAAAATCCGTGAAATATTATTTAAGAGTTATATAATTAAAACGCAGCCAAAAACAAATTCACCTAGATTGGCCGGTGACAGATTCAAAAACGCATATCATATCCTCACCTAGATTGGCCGGTGACAGATTCAAAAACGCAACCAAAAACAAATTCAACAACTTTCACAACAGAAACCTAGATTCGAAGGTCCGACGGTTCTGTTGTGTTCCTGAATGTTCCTTTGATCTAAATCCAACAAAAACCTCACTTTCCTTGCACATATCTTAAACTCGATGTAACTCTCTCAATACTACTCCGATCAACGATCCGTCTGAAGCTACAGAAACTTGAGAGAAAGATCTTTCCAGAGAAGCTACAAAACCATCACATTTCAATATATCAAAGAGAAAAAGGCATTAAACACACTTAAACTGAAGAGATCTAAGCCTAATCAACCCTAAACAAGTATGGAAATCCCTAGATCTACCTTAATCTCACCATCTCCTCAAGAACCCTAATGAATCTACTCAAAATTCATGATGAAGAACATAAACCCAGAATCATAAATCATTAACATCAAAAGATAGATCAAGAAGAGATGAACAATAATGATTAAAGGTAGAAAATCAAATAACCAAAAGATCAACAAGGATCTAAGATTAATGAGAGAGATTACAAGAGAAAAAGTATTTTTGTGATTAAGAGAAAAGTAAAACGTAGGTTCTTTGCCTAATTACATTAAGGGGGTATTTATACTCCTTTTTACAAAAAACCCTAAAAAGTCAACTTTGGAAAAAGTCAACGTTTTTGTTGGCGAAAAACCGCTGGACCAAGTGGTGGTCGAGCGCCAGTGAGATAGGACAAATCTTCTAGATCACGTCCTGAACTTCAACTCTAGGCCGATTGATTCACCCACGGGTCTTCTTGTAGTCCAAAATACTCCATAATAAGTTCTTGAAGTACCTAAAATCCACCTTTATACAATGTATGCAATGCCCAATACCAAATACGTATAATATACTTAAAAGACCCTAAAACAATGATAATACTACAAATATGAATGCAAAATGTGCTAGATAATTTCCCTAAAATATGCTAAATTGCAGACACACCAACTCCCCCAAACTTAGTCTTTGCTTGCCCTCAAGCAAATGCATATAACTAAGAAGGAAGAGAGGTTGCTCACTATGGGAACATCTCACCTCAAAAAAACAACTTATCAAGCTGAAAACCGTAACCCACATGTGAACCGCTATTCCATTGTAAAAACCACAATCTACTTGCATCAAGGCTTAGCATAATAACCGAATACTCCCTAGTACTTAGCTGGACTCTAAGAAACTCATATTTGAAACCTATTTCTAAAAGTGCAGACCGCAAGAGGGGCTATCGATCAAAGACCTTGGGATACAACTTCTCCAAATTCAGCTAGACACTATTAATTCAGCATTTAAATCACTTCTTATTTCAAATCCTACATTTTCTCGAACTCATACTTATTTGATGCAGCTTTATCAATGAAACACGAAAAAGTGCGGGTTTACGCACCATCTCTATTCACCTTAGCCGTCAATGTATTAGCTTTCTCAATGAACACAAAAAAGTACGGGTTTACATACAATCCTGATTCATCTTAGGCAACATCATAATGGTTTTATCAATGAACACAAGAAAGTACGGGTTTAGACACAGTCCCCGTTCATCTTATGCGAGCTGAGTTGTAAGAAGAATGATTCTATATTTTTCTTATGCTTTTCTTTCTACTTAGCTAGATGAACCTAAGGAAGAATCTTATGCAATGCATCTCAAGCCCCTAATTTGGTAAAAATTAAATTCGATTATGAGGAAACAAAACTGGTCCTTTTTGAGACACAACATAAGCACCAGTTTTGTAAGGTCAACAATCTACCAATCAGTGTTCACGAGGGAAGAACGCAAGTCCAAGAATTCACTATGGTTACTAGCCAATCCACCTAGCAAGACTGTCTATCATTAGCAAGATGATTCCCAAAACTCTAGACTCAATCTTATACAAATGTAATGCAGCTACATGAACACTCTGTTTTTGACTGATGCTTTTTCATGGTTTTTCAAATTTTTATGGGTTTTCTATGCCTTAAATGATATGCAAATCAACAAATATGCTAAAAAATATTTTTGATTTTTCTATGTCTTAAATGATATGCAAATGATGAAATGAGGAAAATCAAAACTAAGAATCACAGAAAACAAAATCAAATATCCTCTAGAACCCTCCCCCAAACTTAAATCATACAGTCTCTTGTGTGTATAAAAGCTCGAAAGAGAATACTAGACCAGCAAGTCAAAAGAAAATATGCAATGGTATATACAATGATGGGAAGGAGTCTAGTAGTGGACTGCCGTCGCATGCATAGCCTCGAGCGTATAACTGCCACTCTCTTGTCGACGCTTGGGCTCCCCATGGTCGAGCGTGCCGGTCGAGTGTTCTGGCTGACGCTCGACCTGGTGTTGCTCGAGCGCCTGGCTCGAGCTTGCAGCTCTTGGATTGAGTGGCCTCTTGTACGAGAATGATGCGACGTTTGCAGAGGAGTGTCTGGCTGGTGTTGGTTGTTGCTCCCTTTCGCGATCCATAGATACAGAAGCACGCCTTGGACGAATTGGCCCTAATGAATTACCTATATCCCTTTCCAAAGCTGCTATCCTTCTGTTCAGCTCCTCATTCTCTCTTCTCCTAGCCTCATCACTAGCAACCAGCTTTTTGACCTTCTTAATGAGCCACTTGTTCGTCTTTTGCAGTAGGCCAATATGCTTATGGGCTTATTTCATTGGGGCTCCTTGTCGTGGTGGCAGAGTGAATTCTTCGAAGCAGTATGCCTCATGATCTATCTCGTCACTGTCTGTAGGTGATGAAGGTGGTGGAAGACCGTTGGGATCGTACAGGAATTCCAATGGTGGGTTGAAGTCCGTGTTCCGCACCATTCTTATCAATGTATACTCTCTGTTAGGCAAAAGCAGAAAAGTATTTGGCCTAAGTAGATGATGGAACGAATAGGCATGCTTAGCTTGCACCATTGTAGTGGATAGGAATAGACACCTCCTCAAATGATCGATATTCATGTACCGAGGTTCTATCCACTCTTCCTCATTGATGGGTACTCGACATATTTTCAGAATGCAAGTCACGAGACCCCTGACGGTGATTTTGCCTTCACGTCCACCAGACCTGTTATCCCTTGCCCAATCTCGATATGTGACAAGCTGATAGGCAAATTGGATGGTTAGACAGGCATCGTTTCTGTCTCCAACAATGAGGGAACCATCATTCATTGTTCCCACAATATCCTTCAATGCAGTCACAAACATCTCCATCTCTCCAAGGTTGATAGTACCTGTGGTAAAACGAGAGAAAAAAATATTTGCAAGGATCATTCGAAAATACCTCAGAGCTGGGTTCCAGATTAGAGATGCTTTTGATCGTGATGACAAAAATCGGCTCCTTGTTGAGGCTATAATGCACCATAGATCCTCTAATTCAGCTCTGTCAAAATCCGGCCCATAATTCTCTGATTCGGCTCTTGGGAATCGGAACAAGTCTCAGAGTGCTCTGAAAGTAAACTGGTACTCCTGCCCCTGATTATGAAGATGAGATAGCTACCACCTTGCTTCTCTTGAAGACCCACATTATCTGCATCATAGAGAACGATCTGTATTGTGGCGAGGAATTGGATGGTTTCCTCCTTGTAAGCCCGTTTTGGATGGGAGACAAACGTCGACAGCCAACAGTTCTGCAGCATCAGATCCACATCCCTAGTCAACCCCATAGCAGTCAATGCCTCTTTGCAGGGATAGTGTGTTCCCACATATTCCATTATTCGCAGATCGTTAAGAGCTCTTTCCGCGTTGTGTTTCTTCTTCAACTATTTCTCTCTCATCTCAGCCAGAATGATCTCCCTTGCCTCCTCAGCTTCTTAGTCCCCATACCCAGCTTCATGGAGCGTCTCTTCCACGAGATCTGCTTTGATTTCCTCCTCAGCATGTTCCAACGCAGGATCATCCTCATCCATGTACTCTACCTCTTCCTCCGACTCACTAGCTGATCGGATCACCAACCTTCTTCTTTCCTTTTTGTCAGGTTTGGGTCTGCTCCTGGAAGACTCTCCTTGTTGAGGTTGGTTTCTGAATCTGGCGTTGTTTTTGGCCCTAAGTCGGAGGAGGCTTGCGTGGTGATTCGCCGAAAAAGGAGGAGAAAGCAGACGCTCGAGGTGGACACTCGATCGGTAAGTGGTCGAGCGTTACTTCTGTACAGTGGAATGAGCAGCGCTTGGCAAGAAGAAATCTTTGAAACCTTCTTCACTCGACTTACAAGATAACTTCTGCAAAAGAGAGAGGAAAACTAAAGAGAGAGTTTAGTAAGAGAATAGTAATTGGTGTGAATGAGAAGGGAGAGGGTCTAGCTTTTTATATAGGGAGCTAAAGATAAGAGGGAATCTTTTCAAATCTTTTCAAATTCAAAATTTAAATTAGGATCAAATCAAATTTTTTCAAATTTAATATAAAATATATTGCATTAAAAAAATATTTAACCCTCTTTTCCTTTTTTCGCAGTAAATGTCTACCCTTTTGAAGCTTTTGGCAGGTATAGGTGCGCAGGTCTCGGATTTGACAAAAGAGTGGGACACTCGAGCCTCACGCTCGCCCAGCCTTGGTCGAGTGTCTATCTGTCACATGACAACCGACGCTCGAATGGGACCCTCGACCAGAGGATGGTCGAGCGTTGTCCCATCATGTCGGTTTGGGTCCCATTTGTCCTATATGGTCCCCATCTTCCTGCAAAACGTACAAAAAACCTTCCAAATTCATGCAAGATGAAATAAATGAAATTAAAGATCAAATCTATAAGATCGCCAAAAAGAAATTGAATATGCCTAATGTAAATGCAAGATAGAATGTATGTACAAAGGATACCTTTAGGATTGCCTCCCAATTGCGCTCGTTTATAGTCTCGAGCTTGACTCCCTAATATTCATTGGAGATGAGGTGGCTCATCGAGAAGAACCAAAGTTTCCTCGGGAATCATGCAGTCAGCCAAGTATGGCTTAACTCTGTGGCCATTCAGTGTAAACTCTTCTTCTTTGTTGTTGGTCAAGGTAATAGCTCCATATGGCAGAACGTGTAGTACCTTAAACGGACCACACCACTTCGATATAAGTTTACCCAGAAACAGCTTGAACCGGCTGTATTTTTCTTTGACTGAATCTTCTTATCATGAGCTGCCTTGGTGCGATCCTTATATGTCTTAGAGTTGTCATATGCCTCAAGTCTGATCTCCTCTTGTTCATGCAAATCTGTTTGCCTCTTTTCTTGGGCTGTCTTGAAATCGAAATTCAGAAGCTTAGTGGCCCAAATCGACATGTACTCGACCTCAATCGGCAAATGACATGATTTCCTATAGAGTAGCTAAAATGGCGTTCTCCCAATAGATGTCTTAAAAGCCGTCTGATAGGCCCAAAGAGTATCGTCCAATCTGGCGGCTCAATCACGCTTAAATATCCCAACTACCTTCATCAGATTATACTTGATTTGTCTATTGGACACCTCAACCTGCCCACTGGTTTGGGGATGATATGGAGTTACCACCTTGTGTCTAACCCCATGTTTCTTGAGAAAACTCTCTAAAACTTTGTTGATGAAATAGGATCCTCCATCACTAATCACAACTCTTGGCACTCCGAATCTGGGAAATATGATGTGCTTGAATAGCTTCAGCACCATCTTTGCATCATTTGTGGGGCATGCAATGGCTTCCACCCACTTAGAAACATAATCCACAGCAACCAGAATGTAGTTGTTGCCCAAAGATGGTGGATTAAAAGGTCCCATGAAATCAATTCCCCATCAGTCAAACATTTCTATCTCCAAGATAGGATTCTGAGGCATCTCATTCCTCTTGCCTATACTGCATATCCTTTGACAAGGGTCCAATCTGGATATAAACTCTTGGCAGTCCTTAAAGATGGACAACCACCATAACCCGGATTGAAGAATCTTCTGTGCTGTTTTGAACATTGCAAAGTGACCACCATATGCATATCCCTGACAATGTTCCAATATCCCTTTAACTTAATCCTCTGACAAACACTTCCTAAAAAGCCCATCATATCCTTTCTTGTAGAGATATGGTTCATCCCAGAAATATTGTTTGACATCCCTATAAAATTTCTTTCTTTGGTACGAGTTCAAAGTCTTAGATAGTTCCCCTTCTACCAGAAAGTTCACCAGATCGGCATACCATGGCAAGTAAGTCCCAGCAAGTTTCGAACCAATCGAAAAACATCCCATCCAGCTAGTAAGCGGACGCTCGACCTTATGGTGGTCGAGCGTCGTGGTCGAGTGTTTGGTGGAGAAGCTCAAAAAATTTTCTTCTGGCATATCGACGTCCATTGGTAGAGATCCTTTCACCTGCATCCTAGATAGATGATCCGCAACACCGTTTTCTACCCCAGGCTTGTCTACCACTTCCATATCCAATTCTTTTAGCAGTAAAATCCATCTAAACAACCTAGGCTTAGCATCCTTCTTCTTCATTAAGTACCTCAGAGCTGCATGGTCTGTATGTACTATGACTTTTGACCCAACTAAATAAGACCTAAACTTCTCAAAGGCAAACACCACTACAAGTAATTCTTTCTTTGTTGTGGCATACTTCACTTGTGCCTCATCCAGTGTTCTGCTAGCATAGTATATAACATTGAGCTTCTTATCTTTCATTTGTCCCATGATTGCTCCAACAACATAATCGCTAGCATAACACATTATTTCAAAAGGGATAGTCCAATCTGGTGCTTGAACAATACATGTTGTCACTAAGACTTCTTTAAGCTTCAGAAAAGCTTTGAGACACTCCTCATCGAAGATGAACTCTGTTTCCTTACAGAGGAGACAGTTTAGAGGTCTAGCTATCTTAGAAAAGTCCTTAATGAAGCGTCTATATAACCCCGCATGTCCCAAGAAACTCTGGATATCCTTAACTGTTTTGGGGGGCTGTAACTGAACCATCACCTCTATCTTGGCTTTGTCAACCTCGATGCCTTTCTCTGATATCTTATGACCCAAGACGATACCCTCTCGCACCATGAAGTGGCACTTTTCCCAATTGAGCACAAGGTCGGTTTCAACACAACTAGATAAAACCCTTGCACAAATTCGACAAACAAGAGGAGAAAGTAGAGTCATAGACAGAGAAGTCATCCATGAACACCTCAACCACTCAATCAGATACGAAAATATTGAAGTCATGCAATGTTGAAATGTAGCAGGTGCATTACATATACCAAATAGCATTCTCCTATATACAAATGTGTCATAAGGGCAAGTAAAGGTTGTCTTTTCCTGATCATTAGGATGTATAGGAATCTGGAAAATCCACTATATCCATCAAGGAAACAATAATATGAGTGATTAGTCAGCCTCTCTAACATTTGATCAATGAAAAGTAAAGGATAATGATCTTTCCTAAGTCAATGCACATCCTATGCCCTCTGACCGTCTTAGTGGGAATCAAATCATCATTCTCATTCCTAAGAACAGTGATTCCTCCCTTCTTGGACACACAATGCACAAGAGATACCAATTTACTTCTGAAATTGGGTAAATAATGTCAGCATCTAGCAATTTTAAAATTTCTTTCTTAACAACCTCTTTCAAGATTGGATTTAATCTCCTCCCAGGCTCCCTGCTAGAGTAGGATTCATTTTCAAGGTGAATTATATGAGTGCACAAATCAGGTGAAATTCCCCTAATGTCATATAATGAATATCCTAGGGCTTTCCCAAACCGTTTCAGTTCAGCAAGCAGCATTCCTAATCAACTTCTTATAAGCCTCTGTTTCCAAATGCTCAGATAGATCATCTATCTCCTCGACTACAAACAGTTGACCCTCAATAGTTGGTTTCCTCATGACATCACTGATGTTGAAAGTCATTTTGAAGTCCTTCCCCAAATTCAATTCAATTTCAAATTTAGGTACATTAATCATTGCTCCTGCAGTGGCCAAGAAAGGCCTACCAAACAACAGAGGGTCTTTGGGCTCTTCTCCCATATCGAGAACCACAAAGTCTGTTGGCATTTCCACTCCCCCAACTTGAACCGGTAGATCTTCCAAAATGCCATGCGGAATCCTTACTAATCTGTCAGCTAAGACCAAAGATATCTTGCAGGTTTTGTACTTATCAAACTCAAAACGCTTGGCAACTGAGAGTGGCATCAAGCTGATCGATGCCCCTAAATCACATAAGCAATTCCTGAACGTGAGGGGACCTAAGGAGCATGGGATTGTGAACATCCATGGATCATCAAGCTTCTTAGGTATGACTTTTCTCTGTATAACAACACTGACCTCATATGTTAGCGCAACCATCCCTTCAACTTCTTATGTTCTTTCCTTGACTGCATCTTTCAAAAACTTCTGGTAAGGGGGCATTAGCATGAAGGCATCCAGTATTGGTATCTTCACCTCAATATCCCTCATCTGTTTTTCGAAGAGAGCCTTATACTTGTGTGCAACATCTTTCTTGAATCTCTGTGGGAAAGGAAGTTGGGGTTTGAAAGGGGGTGGAGCAAACGACTTTGGTTCTTTCTACAAGTCACTCAGCTTATTAGGTTCAGGAGGTGATGCTCGACCAAGTGGTGGTCGACTGTCATGGTCGAGTGTTGGCAGATTGGGTGGTTTCGTGCTGATTTCTGTCTGGTCTTCAACCAAGCTATCCTCCCCATCCAGAATGACACTGTCCCTAGTGGCATCTGCATCTTCAGCACGAAGCAGTAACTCACAGCCACTACGGAGTGTAATGGCGTTGGCGTGATACTCCTTGGTGTTCCGAACAACTTTTCTAGGTAATTTTCCAGTGGGTCTCTACATACTTGAGGCGGGCATTAAGAGTCTCAAACTTGCAGTGGAGGTCATTATGGGAAACATCAATCTTAGTGTGTACCTCAGCAAACTTCCTGGTTAATTCAGAGGTTGTAGCTATCTAACCTTTGAGGATTTGCTGCAAAATGTCCATAACCCCATGGGTTTTTTGGGGTTGGGTAGGGTTGTGGGATTCATATCCATGTGGTACAGTAGAAGGGTGATGGTGAGTTTGCTGATACTGCAGTTTGGGGACAAATGGTTTGGA
The DNA here is from genome assembly GCA_023374145.1 of Lepidium sativum. Lineage (NCBI taxonomy): Eukaryota > Viridiplantae > Streptophyta > Magnoliopsida > Brassicales > Brassicaceae > Lepidium > Lepidium sativum. The sequence goes on along the minus strand of JAKUCM010002760.1, from coordinate 38,054 downwards.
TTGAGGTTGGTTGTGCAGTTTTGGTGGATACACCTGATCTTGGGGATTAGCCACATTGGTGTTACTGTAGGAAATGTTTGAGTTGGGTTTGTAGCTGTTGTATGGTCTATAACTGTTACCTTGATTCTGCACAAAATTGACCTCCTCTACCTGATCTTCATCCTCTACAACCTGCTCTGCCTCACTCACATGATGAACCTGTTTTTGATGAACTGAGAGCAACCTATCCAACTTGTCTTGTATGTCTTTGAGTATCTTCCTATTAACCATGTCCGGATCAGTTGTACCCCGAGAATTTCGATCATAGTCTTCACTATATTGTCCATTTGCTTGGGCTAAGTTCTCAACAAGTTCCAAACCATCATCCACATCCTTGTTCAGAAAGTTGCTTGTTGTGTCCAACAACATGCGAATCTTGGGAAGAACGCCCATGTAAAGAGTACTAAGAAGTGACTCAGTACTGGACCCATGATGAGGGCATTGAGATTGGTACATCTTGATGCGTTCTCATGCCTCAAAGAATGTCTCAGAATTGGTTTGCTTAAAGCCAGAGATAGAATTTCAAAGCTTTGCAGTTCTGGAATTGGAGAAGAATTTTCCCAGAAAAGCATGTTTGCAAGCATCCCAAAATGTAATAGACCCTTGAGGCAAGTGTTTTTTCCATAGGTGAGCCTTGTCTCCAAGAGAGAAAGGGAACAACCTCAGCTTCAAAACATCCTCACTAACCCCATGGTTAGTCTCTCAAACTCATCAAGATGATCCAACGGATCCTTAAATGGCAAGCCATAAAATTTGTTGTTCTGTACCATGGAGATCATGCCACTCTTAATCTCAAAGTTGTTGTTGGCAATGACATGTGGAAAAATTCCATGGCGTTGAGTGTGAATAATGGGAGCATCACCAGCTCCAATGTGTCGTGTGCGCCTAGGACGAGGTCCTGACTCAGTAGCTTGTGCATTGTTTTCCATATCAACCTGATCATGGAGCTCCTCGTTCAATCTGTTCCGCTGCCCCCACAAATGTTCACGAGACCGGTCTATGTTGTCCAAGTACGGGATGAGATTTTCACTACCCTTGGATCTGGTATGCATGCAAGTGGGTTTGGACAGCAGACACGGACACTCGATCAAAAGTTGATCGAGCGTTACGGTTGAGTATTCTGTGAACGGAGAAAATCACAGCGCTCGAGCAGTGGTGGTCGAGCGTCGTGGTCGAGCGTTCCTGCAAAACAGCCAAAACCCAGAAACAAGGTATAAAGAACGAAATTATGAGAACACACATTAGAACTTGGTCTCAGAAAAGTGATAATTCTAATTGTAGCTAGCTATGACCCATTTGGCAATGGCGCCAATTGGATAACAGGATTTTACTATCAAATAAACATACTGTTATATGTGATCAATGTAATAGAGTAAGGTGTCAATCCAACTAGGCTAGCAACTAGCAATCAGAATGCAATCTACTCAACCTGCTTTTGTAATCTTAATAGGGCTTTGAAGTATCAATCTGATTTTTGTAATCTCAAAGTCATTGATTCCAAAAATTACAAGTTTCTTCCTACAAACTAGGAATGGGTAAGAAGGAGATTGATGTGTGACTTATTGGAACCGTTCGACAAAATCACTCGCCTTTTTTTCAGTGCTACTTATCCGATCTCAAATTTGTATTTTATACAAGTTTGGAAGATTCAGAGCTGGTTGAAAAAGCATGAGACTAGTGCATATGGGATTATAAGAGAAATGCTCATCCTTATGAAATAAAAGTTTGATAAGTATTGAGAAGAATATAGTAAGATTCTTGCAATGGCTTCCGTGTTTGATCCAACGCTAAAAATGATGCTTGCTGAATTTTGTTTCAAAAACCTTGACATAAGTTCAGCTGAAGAGAAGTTGAAGCACTTAAGTGGGAAACTTTAAACTCTTTTTGAAGCATATGAGAACAAACCAAAATCGACACCAATACCCTCGGAAACACGAGAAACTATTCGAAATGATGGTGAAAATCAAAGTAGAAACTTCACAAATTATGAAGTAAGTTTTTTTTATGTATTCAATTTTCATTTACATCATCCTCAAAAAGTAATCATTTCTTTTTGTTAATTGGATTTTTTTGCCTTTCGAAAAGCTAATGTTGTTGTTAGTGGAAAATCCTCTTTGAAAATTTATCTAGACGAACCGCCTTTAGATACACAGAGTTTTGAAAGTTTGGATATTTTGAAATATTGGAAAGATAACTCTCAACGCTATGGAGTATTGGTTAAATTTAGCTATGGACAGTAGCTTCAAAATCATCTTTTAGTACTGGAGCTCGAGTTTTGAACAAGTATAGAAGTCGTCTTCTCCAAAAGAACGTTCAAGCACTAATATACAGTCGCAATTGGTTAAAAGGTTTTGAAGCTTATGAAAATAGTACAAATACTACTTTTGATGAGTTTTAAGTTCATAACATTCATAAATTCTGAATTACCTAGTTATTTTATATTGTTATTCAGAGAAAAATGGAGAATATGATTGTAAGGATCCAACACTACCTTCTTTCCAATCAATTGTTGAAGATCAAAATTTAGATCTATAAAATTATGTTGCAATTTGACATTTATAAGATTTTCAGTTATGTTTCCTTTGATTTTTTTTGGTTATATTATGGTTTTATTTTCTTGTTTTAATTTTTTTAAGGGTTTTGGATATTTTATTTTACTTTTTATTTAGTGAAATAAATTTAGTTATTCTTATAATTTTCTTATAAACTTCAAAAAGTATCAGAAACTAGTCCATAAAGTTGCGATAAATTAAGTACTAAGTAAATAATTCACTAAGTTATAAGAAAATTAGATTCCCAAAGTCTAATTTCGAAATCATCTTCAAAGCGTGAGATTGATTTAAATATAATTGGATGAAATGATTGTGCAGTGAATTGCTTGTATCTCAGTGGTTGTACTATTCTTTACGTATCATTGTAGGCGGGGGTTCGAATCCCATAAATTAAAGTTTTGAAGTTTAATTAAAAAGGCTCGCGGACCGACCCATTAGTCCGGTAATATTAATGGATCAGGCTTAGAATATCTGTCTCTTGGAACGTTTTACCTAGAATATCGCTTCCCTTGGAACATTTGTTGGATTACTTTTCTTTGGGAAAGACTTCCTATGTTGATTACTTTTAGGTTCTCCTTTCTGTCGTCCCCTGGTTCGGCTGACGTCCAAAAAATTGGGCGGTAGCCTTCTCGTTTTAGGAGGATGAGTCCGGGGAACCTTCTTCCAAGCGATAACGTCGTGAGAGCACTCCTCCCCCACCAGAATCTCCCTCCGCTAAAGAGCCAGGCTCTTCCGATATCGAATCTTCTCGAGAAAGACACTTTCCGAGATGCTATGGTTGCCTTTTCTAGTTTTTATAGCTTTCTCCGTTTTAATCATGTCTTCGGGCTGAGTGCAAACCTCGTTAGCGGCTATGAGGACCGCTGTGCCAAAGCTTCCGCCGTTTCACCTCCGCGTGCTAGTGGAGACCGCTATGTTGCGGACCTTGCAGCTACCCTCTCTCTGCTGAGCCAACGCAAAGTAAAAAAGTATGCTGAGATTGCTCTTCTTCGAGAGGAGAACTGAGCATTGATGTCAAAGGGGTTGGCCGATGAGAGGACGAAAACGCTCTTAGTGAAGGAGGTCAAGAAGCTGCAATCGTTCCAGAAGAGGGTAATTGAGCGTACTCAGGCATCCACTGTTGATTAGTACTGGACGGCGTTGGAGAAAGCCCAAGGATTTTATGAGCATAAGATGGAGGAGATGTAATGTGTCTCGGCGCACCAAGTCAGTGAGGCTCACTTGGAAAGTGCTAGGCGTTCTCGCAAGGATCCGTTCATTAAGGAGGAGGTGAAGAAAATAAAAAAGGGTCGGTCAGCAGTTGAGGCAGCAACTCGTGTTGCGCGGTGCTCTGAGCTTGACATTCATTACCTTGGTGTTGTCGGACCTATTACTGGTCAAACCTCGTCTGACGACACAATTCCCGGTAGCCTTGTTTAAAAAAGAATTTCTAAACTTAGTGTATTTTGATTACATTAGTTACTTAGTGTTTACTTTTACATTTTGCTTGGACATTTCTTTCGACTTTTACATGAAAAGTTGGCCCGGGAGGGATTTAATCCATTTTGTTTGATAATTACCTTGTTTACTGTTTTTCTTAGGTTCTTTTAGAGATGCTCGTCGTATGGCCAAACGTGCATAGGCGTATTTGCTTTTATTGAGTTTATGTGACTCGCTTTTCATGACGCTTGATGAGTAGTTGAGCGCGCGTAAACATACTTTCTTTGGATTTGCTTTTTAATTCGAGTTTATGTGACTTGCTTTTCGAGGCAATCGCTGAATAGCTAAGCGCGCGAGTACCATGTTTTTGATGAGTTCCTATATATAGCTTTTGTCGACTTTAGTTATTGGGCCATTTATGGGCCTTTGCCTGTTTTTGGTTGACACATCGTCACTTTCTGAATGTTTTGTCGGTTAGTGGGCCAAGCCTGTTTTTAGCATCTAACCCGATGCTTGACGTCATATCGTTTCGGTTTCTTCTTTTGCTTTCATCTTGCTTTTAAGATATATGTCGGAATTGATCATTCTAGTTTCTTCAGCGATTCTTCTGTTTGCAAAGGTAATTACTCTTTGTTTCTCTAAAGATTCTTTGGAACTTCCGTTTTCTTTTGCTTCGTCTTTATTTTTCGCTTCTGAGTTTTATGTGTGACATCAATAGCGATTCTTACCGCTAGTTCGACTACTTTGGCTGGTTCTGAACGGCGACGCTTTCGAAGTGATAATAGAGAGAAGGTTGTGGAAGTCAGAGGCAAGATCTATGGCTCACATTATAAGTCGACATATAACAACGAGGCTCTAGATCGGTGGCAGTGTTGGAAGACTATCAACAATAATTTTTATTTGTTTCGTGCTAACTTTTTGTTGTTGTTTTGTAGCTCTTCCTGTTTTGGAATCTGTGGGGGATCTTACTGAGGTTCTAGCCAAGCTTCTGAGGGACCTAGCAATTAGGATTCTTTCACGCGTGAGCGTGTGTTTGATTGTTTGGTTCATCGTTGGGACGACTATTGCCGCACTTGTCGTGCCTCTCATCCCAACACATTAGCACATGACTGTTCTTTGGGTCTTGCTAATCTACGAAAGTGGTCCCTTTCAGGTTCGTTCATCAACTAAGCTTGTTGATGACACTGTTGATGTTGCTATGTAGATCGTACTACTGAGGCTAACTCAGATTTGTCATTCTCAAACTCGCAAGATTAGATTCTAGTTTGCTGCACAGATGGGTCGCCTAGCTTGTGCGCGGACTGGGGATGATAGTGATATTATTGTTAATGAACTTGCTGATGCATGCACTCCTATTCCGAATTTGACTGCTCATCGGAACGAAACCCTCGTAAGCTCGGATTCCAGTCTTTTGCTGGAGCTGGTTAGGCAGGTCGTTCATCCTCTCGAAGATAATGGAGAGGATCGTTCCCCTTTGGTGGACCCTCCTGTGAAATGGGCTCGAATTGAGGAGGGGTCCTCCACCCAAGTCGTCGCCTTGTTCCTGACCACCTTTGTGAATGCCTTTCCGGTCGATGGCCCTGGAGATGCTATTGCCAAGGTAGTGCAGGTTATGCGGCCAAAAATCTCTCTAAGGTATTTGATTTGCTCACTTTTATTCTAACATGTCTATCGATTTGGTTAACATTGTCAGTGCTTAAGCCAAATCTTCTTTGGGTAGCACTTTCTCCAAAACTTACATCTCTACTCTCGAGAAAGAATTGGCTGCAACTAAGGATGAGTTGGCGGTGTTTCGGGAGGAGTCTGCTCGCTGGCCACGGAGGTTGCTCGTATATCGAAAGAGGCTTCGGGAAAAGATACACGGTTTAAAGTCCGCTTGAATGATATTAAAGCTAAATGGGATCGGAGGACGAAGTGTGATCTTCACTATTGCGGGAGAGTGAGCTAAACTTGAAGCACGCGCTCTGGAGGAGAAAGCTCTAGTCGAAGAGCTAGAGACCTCCGATCTTGTTATCGAGGAATTCATCGAACATGTTGTGGTTGTGAATGAGACCGTATCAGGTACTCCTCAAGATCAAAGTGGTGCGGCGCCCACTTGACTGACGGCGAGGCTTCTGGCCTTTCTCCTTGAAATTTTTTTTTTATGCTTCTCGCCGTAGTTCAATTGTTTTATAATAACTTTGAAAACTTATGCATAAAATCGCTTCAAGTTTGTTGCATTCCAATCGTTATGAACAAGGTTCTTTGTTTCGGGATCCTCCTGTCTATACACCCCGTCTCAGATTATTTTTGTGACATGGTAAGGTCCTTCCTAGTTTGCTTCCACTTTTCCCGCGTTTATTTCTTTGGTGATTTCGAAAACTTTCCTCAAGACTATGTCTCCTTCGCCAAACCTCATTTCTTTGACCTTGAAATTGCAATGCTTGGCTGTGACGTACTGATAGCTTTGCACTTTGATCAGGTCGACCAGCTTGACGTTGTCCGCCAATAGGTCGTTATTTAGGAGCTCATGGTTAGGGTATGAGTTCTTCGGAGGCTAGATACCAAAACTTCTCCTGGATCCATTGCTTCCATTCCAAAAGCGAGAGCAAAAGGTGTTTCGCCTATGGAGGTTTTGGGCATTGTTCAGTATGCCCATAGCAAGCTGTGGAGTTCCTCCGCCCATGTCGATTTCTTGGAGTCCAATCTCTTCTTAAGGCAGCTAAGGATGGTTTTGTTAGTTGCTTCCGCTTGTCCGTTTGTTTGCGGATACCTCAGGGTTGGCGTTTTTAGTTGTATTTTCCATGTTTCATACAACTCTCGGACGGGTTTCGAGGTAAGGTTTGTACCATTTTCAGTTACTATTTCCTTCGGGAGACCGTACCTGCATATTATATTTTTCTATAAAAAAGAATTCACACTATTACTTGTCACTCGTTGGTAAGATTCACTTCCACCTATTTCGTGAAATAGTCGGTGAAAATTAGGATGAAGCGATGGCGCTAAAGACCCAAGGTCTCCATTGGTCCTACGATGTCCATTGCCAACCGAATGAAGGGATAGAGAATAACTATCATGGTTAAAGCTTTGACTGGTTGATGGAGGCTTGGGGCGTATCGTTGGCATTTCTCACACTTCTTCGAGTATTATTCGTTGTCGCCAACAATTCTTAGCCAATAATACCCCTGACGTTTTATCTGCTTGCTAGGGCACACCCTCCGAATTAGCTTCTGCATGATCCTTCGTGGATTTCAGCAAGCAAACAGGCCGCCTCAATATCATCGACACAGAATAAATAGGACCCCCTAAGGTTGCACTTGTAGAGGTGTTCCCCGACCTTGCAGTATCTTGCACTTTGGATTTTAAGTTTACGTGCTTCCCACTTGTTAGTTTTGAGGAGTCCATGCTAAATGTACCGGGTTATCGGCTCCCTCCAGTCCGGCGGTGAAGCGGGCTGATTTCTAGTGTCGGATTTATTGTCCTTGTCTGTTCGCATTTGTTAAGGGATTGATCGCATTTGTTAAGGGATTGATCTCTCATGACTGACTTGTGCTAGCTATGGGGTTGACTACGGTAACAACAATCTCTAGGATGCTTGGTTTTTCTTTAAGTTCAACTGGGATCATCTGCTTGACTAGTGGGTCGGAGGTAGATGCTAGCCCCGCCAATGCGTCATCTATGTTGATCTCGTTGCGAGGGATTCGAGTTAGGTCACACTGCTCGAAATTGGATACGAGCAGCTTTACAAATCGGAGGAAGCTTTCCATGCGTGCATCCTCCGTATCATATTAACCATTGCACTGTCGAACTACTAGGTGCGAGTCGGAGCGTGCTTTGATTGCCTTTATCCCAAAGCTTGACGCCAGTTGTAGCCCTGCTATCAAGGCTTCATAATCCGCCTCGTTGTTTGAAGCTTTGTATCCAAGTCGAAAAGACAACTCCAGGATCTCGCCTGCTGGCAATGTCAGGCAGATTCCTATTCTTATGTCGAAAAGACAACTCGATCGCCCATTTGACCAGTCATCCCGACTGACTAGGGCTATGGAGCATGGTGCAGAGTGGATGTTCCGTTACCACGGCTATCCTGTGTGACTAGAAACAAGCTCAGAGTTTCTTCGCCGACATTACTACTGCTAATGCTAATTTTTTGGTTATGGGTAGCGGGTCTCGACGCCTATTAATATTTTGCTAATATAATAAATCGGCTTCCGGTGACTGTTCACCTCTCAAACTAGTACGTTGCTTACAGCTACAGTGGATGGGAAGGGTAGACAAGTAGTTTTTCAAGAGGGTCGCTTTATCACACTCTGCGTTCCATTTGAATCTCCTATTTCCTTTCACTTATTAGTTGATTTTAATATAAAATGGTTTAATGTCGCGATACGCAGTGTCAGCCGTTACACCTCCTTCTGGTTTCTTTGGGGTGGTGCGTCTATCAACGCGATGATTTGCCACGAATTTGCTTCGATACCCCGCTTAGTCACCATGTAGGCTAGGAATTCATAGGATGCCAGTCCTAAAGAACACTTTGCCGAATAAGTTTCATGTCATATTTGTTCAATATCTTAAAACACTCGACAAGCTGCTTTACATGATCCTCCACGCGAACGCATTGATCCAGCATGTCGTCTATGTAGACTTCCATCGTTCTTTTTAATTGGTTGGCAAACATAGTCTTTACGAGACGTTGATAGGTGGCACCTGCATTTTCTAAACCAAATGGCATTACCTTGTAACAGTATGTCCCACGGTCTGTTATGAACGCGGTCTTCTCCTGGTCCTCATGCATAGGATTCTGCTTGTAACTTGCAAATGTGTCCATAAAGGATAGTATTTGGTAGCATGGTGTCGCTTCAACTATTCGATCCATGGTTCAAGTCGGTGAAGTCAACCACAGGGTTTGCCAGCTAGTCTAGGTATTTGACTTCGCAGATCGGTCCCAGTTTCAATAACCGGCTGACTTCGTCATTTACTGCCTTGGCCCGCTCGTTTCTCAGTTTTCTTTTTTTTTTTCCTAACAGATTTATACGTGGTGTCGACGCTTAGCTTATGGGATACACTTTCGGGTCAATTTCAGGCATTTCAGAGACTGACCAAACGAAAGTTTCTACTTTACTCCGAAGAAATTCGATCAACTCTTTTTTCACTTGAGGGTGGAGGTCCTGACCGACATTGACCACTCGATCTGGGGCTGTTTGGTCGATCTGTACCTGCTCGGAGACGTGACAAATATGGTTTACCCTGTAATGGGTTCTTGCATTTTCCGACCGTTTACTTTGTCGTCGTTTCGAACTGATGTGGCAAGTACGCTGTGTTAGTTTTTGCCAGCGTGTATCTTTCTCCATAACATCGTCTGGCCATGCTTTAGCCTCCTCATATCATTGCATCCCCTCATGGTGTCGGAAACCTTAATCATTTGTGGTACGTTGAGTTTCGTTTATCTGAGGCCCATCTTTGGGAAAGCGTCATAGAACAGGAGATCCACTGAGCTTCTTGTGTCTATCACTATGCGTGCGAGTTTGACTCCTAACACGTCCAGCTGGATCACTAATACATTGGCATGTGGGTGGTTCAATCCGGCAGTATCTTCGTGCTGGAAATTGATGTCGACATGCTGATCCTCCAGTTGGAGCCATCCCGTTTGGTTGGCTCTTCGTTGGTGAGCTTTTATTGAATTAACAGGTTCTCTGCGATACCGCGATCCGCCTTATATGAAATCCACCCTTGCTTTTTGCATTGGTGGGTTATCCTCCCTGTCGTGGCCATCTGGCTTTAGGAAACTTCAGTTGACATGACTTTGCCTAGTCAAGTCTCCACGCCCTTTCCATTCCTTTATCATTCTTTCGCGTCATTTTCCTTCCACCTTGATATATCTCACGGTTATACAATTCTCAAGATCGTGACCTCTGGCCTGATGATAATCACAGAACCTTTTTGGCTTCGTAATCATTATGCCTCATCGGGCACGTTTTCTCTCCATTGTGTATGCGTGCTTTCCCTCAGTCCTAGTTTTCTCCCTACGATTTTCACCTCGAGTCTGTGAGACTTCCTTCTTATCACCCTGGGGACAGAGTGCTATATTTCCTCCCAGTTGCATAATTCGTCGCTCTGCGGAGCGCGTCGTTGAGGTTGCTCGAAGGGTTTTGGATGAGACTTGCTCGGAAGGTGGACTATGGCCATAACCCTTATTCTAGTGCGATTAGTGCTACATCGTCGCTGATATGTGCGCTATTTGCCTTTGCCGCTTTATAGTGCTCTATTTACTAACGAAGTGGTTCGAATTTTTCTTACTTCAGCTGCATTAATGTTTTAGCGGTGACTCGGTGCTCAATGAAGATCGAGTACTGTGCCAGAAGCACTTTGGAAGAGTTGTTCGAATCCACCAATTGAACTTGGTTTTCACGCTGAGAACCAATCCAATGCTGCTCTTTGCAGGTTTTCTGCGAGAAATCGGCAGAATCCTACATCTTGCTCTGATGTTGGTAGGTAAGTTGTGTCTGCTACCAGTCAGAACGATATTAAGAACATTGCGATATCAGAATCGCGAGGATACTAGGGGAATTTAAACTTTACTATTTGGTGAATTTTGGCTGTTGATACCCTTGAGGTAAACGGCGTACTGTGTTTGCTCAATAACGTGGTGTAGCTCTGGAGTTGAGGTCGTCGCGCAGTGGACTTGTGTCCACATTGTGTTGTAGTCCTCCTTGGTCTTTCGCATAATTGACAACAAGCGTGTCATTCTCTCTGACTCCTCGCTCTGGCAATCTGAGTCATCTTTCAGCGGCTCTAGATGCTCACTTCCGAGTCCGCCCTGTTGAGCGTGCTCTGCATCGTGGTGCAGTTGCTTTATGTCCTCCAACTGATCGTGGTGCTGCTTGCTTTGCTTTTTTATTTATTCTGCCAAGATGTTGTTTTTTTGTTCACTCTGACGCGCTTGTTCTGCTAGTTGTGCCACGAGTGCAAGAAACTCCAAATTATTCGAGTCAGACAAGGTTGATACTTGCTTGCTTCTGTCCATGTTTCTAGAGTCCGGTGACAGCTGCTCTATGCTCTTTGAATCTGTTAGGTCCATGCGATCAGAGTTGTCGATTTGAACGTTTTCGGGTTGTACCACTGGTACTCCTCTTCCAATTATAGCCATTGCGTAACACGATATCTTCTTCTGGAAGAAAGCTACTCGGCCCCATGGTGGGCGCCAAATTGTTTATGCTAAAAACAGTTTCTATTCTAAAGTGAAAATGAGATTACAAAGTGTTTGCGGGAATAAACTATCGAGAATTAAGATTTAGCAAATCAGAAATGTCACTTCTTTGCTCAAGCAGAGCTCAATTTTCTAGAAAAGGATCCCCTTCTACATCTCATGGCATGTCTCTTTTATTCGTGCTCTGTGATCTTTTTCCATTAATGTTGATTGATCCGCGCTGCTATTTAATCGTTATGTTGATTTAGCTCGGGTCTCTCACTTTGCGCTGACTAACAAAGTTCGTAATTAGGATATGGGTTGGACTGATCGTGTTGGACATAACAGACAAGACAGTGTTGGAGAAAGAAGCAAGGTGGAAGCGAGATAGTCTTTTTCACGTTTAAGGAGAAAGAAGAAGAGAACACGTATACAAGTAAAGTGTGCAAAAATTACCAAGGTTGATTAGCCTAGTTTGCCTCTGGGTAGTGTGTTCAACACGGATGTGGCTGCTTCTTTTCCTGGAGCTTACAATGGTGTTTATGTGAATGGTCAGATACACACTTTTTTTTTATGGTAGGGGTAAGTAAAATTGCATATCTAACCTGAGTAAGTTTAGTTGATGAAGAAACGTTAATCAGTTTGATTAAAGGGATTGATTTGAGTTGGGTATAAAGTCTCTGTCTTTGAAAAAGTAAGCAGTTGTTTATATATGTTTTGTTTGACAAAATCTCGATTTAAAAACCGAAAGCACTTGGTCAATGTATTGTATGTTATCTAAGTGATTACTCAAACCAGTTTGTTATAGCAATTTTTGCACATAAATAACTGATGCAATGAACGATTTAGAGAAGGACCAAGTTAAATTGTGGAGATGGCGGTGGAGTTCTTGTATCCGATCATACCTGGATTGACTGATGATGCAGCTGAGCTCTGCATCTCTCAAATCCCGCGGTCTAGCTTCCGGATCATTTCTCAGGTGTGCTGGCGATGGAGGACATTCCTCAGGAGCGAGCATTTTGCAACCGTTCGAAAGTTGACTGGAAAGCGGGAGGAGTTCCTGTGTGTTTTGATGGAAAGCGAATGTGGAAGAGATGTGTACTGGGAAGTTTTCGACTGCTCGGGGAACAAAATAGGCCAGATCCCTCCTGTCCCTGGCCCCCTGAAGCGTGGATTTGGCGTTGCGGTGCTTTATGGCAGGAAGATCGTATTCATTGGAGGATACACGGAGGTTGAAGGCTCTGGGATCAATAGCACCACTGTCTCTGCCTCTGCCGATGTTTACGAGTTTGATCCTGCTGCTAACAGGTCACAATCTCATTCTCGTTTTTCATACCGATCAAATGTGGCATTCCATAATGATTCCCTTAGTTTCAATTTTGAAATATTCATGCATTGATTTTAAGAAAAAACTATTTCAAAAATGAAATTTTTGCTCAGTTTGTGAATTTATAACAAAATAAGTAAAAGCATGATCTTATTATTGTTTTCTATTGAAACTACAACAATCCGGTCTGGATTTTTCTGATATCATGTCTGAATTGTACTACCAGCTGGAGAAAACTAGCAAGCATGAACATTCCACGTTACAACTTTGCATTTGCTGAAATGGACGGTCTTTTGTATGTGATTCGAGGCTATTCCACAGGTTCTTATAGCCTTTCTAACGCAGAAGTATACAACCCTGAAACTAACAAATGGAGCCTTATAGATTGTCCAAACCGTCCGGTATGGCGCGGGTTTGCTTTCTCCTTCAGTTCCAAACTATACGCTGTAGGTATGTGACAATTTGACATTTATAGATTCCAAGGGGTACATTAGTTAAACTAAGTCTGATGAAATTTTCAGGCAATGGATCCAGGTTCATCGACATGTATGACCCCAAAACGCAGACATGGAAAGAGTTAAACTCCGAGCAATCAGTGTCGGTCTATTCCTATGTGATTGTAAGGAATAAAGTGTATTTTATGGACAGGAACATGCCGGGCTGTCTGGGAGTGTTTGATCCAGAGGAGAAATCTTGGAGCTCGGCGTATATGCCTCGAAGGGAGGGAGGTTTCTGGGTGAGACTAGGAGTATGGAACAATAAGGTTCTGCTGTTCTCACGGGTTTGTGGACATGAGACCTTAATGTACGACCTTGATAAAGAGAAAGGTTCCAAGTGGAGAGTGTGTGATCAGATTAAACCATCTGCTTCTCAAGTGACCAGCGTTCTCATCAGCTTCTGATTTCTGCTTTTAACAAATTCTTTGACGTTCTTGAGCCGTGACTTTTGTGTGTGTTGGCCAAACTCTCCCCAATTTCTCAACTTTGTCGATAATTCTTGTATTCGCTGTGTATATTAATAATCTTGTGGGCATATATTTTCACGATTGTTTTGCCACATGGGACTGGATGGAAACAAATAGGTTAGTGGGAAGATGAATGCAACAATTGAGAAGGATTTATTGACCTATACGCCTAAGTTTAAAAAGCAAGTAAAATGTTCTTTACATGTAAAAGAGGAATAATTGTGTACAAAAATAATAAAAGGGAAGAAGGGTTAAAAATCATCAGGGCGATGAATCTCACCCATAAGAATACGATTGCTAGTGACTTTAAAACCGAGAAGAGCTGGATCTATCTGTCTTCCTTTCTTCCCTTTCTTCTTCCCTTTGCCTCCTCCTTCGTTTCCATCTACTGTTGTTGTTGACTCCACCACTTTCTTTATGGTGCTGTTGTTACTCTTTTTCAACATCTCACTGAACGATGCCTCTGACGTCGACCCTTTGCTTCCCGCTCCTCCTGCTTCTCGTCTCCCACCTCCTGATATCATCACGACTATTAATGTCTCATTTTCTCATATATTACTAAAGGATCCTAGTCAAGATATAGAGACTTACCTTCAACTCCACCATGCGAACTTGCTCCTGTCCTGTTACCTGTCTCTGACATACGCTCCAGCATTCCTTCGTGTGATGATGAAGAATGTGATGAGGGAGGCCTTTTTACCATTACTGAATCTTGTCCATGAGATGGAGCTACCAACCTACAAATAACCTCCTCTAATTTTATCAGCAGGTATATCGAGCTATATCTATCTTTCTACTCCTGCTCAACATCAGAATTCACAATCATTACCTATCCCTCCTTCGATCTTCTCCAACCAAGTTGCCACTGTATTGGTCTGCACCAAGAGAATGTCAAGATAAACCTTCAATAAAAACCGATACATGAATTCAGGAAACAGATATCTTTAGGATGCAATCACGCTATAATAAACATACCAGAGATATTGAAAGAAGGCTGCTGGCCAACCGTTGAACCAGGAAGCTCCCCTTGAATCAGGGAGTCTAATACTGCTTGTTTGCCCAATCTTTCTTGGGCTTCAAATGACGTTCTTCCCATCCCTTCTTTCTTTGGCGGCACATTGTTCCAACTTTTTACGTCATTCGGATTTTTGTTCATAGCAAACATATTACTGAAGGCTTCAGTTTCAGTCTGACTTGACCGTCCACCATCGATAATTCCAGAGAGTAAAGAATTATTACAGTGCAATGATCCCATATTCTTCCTATCTCCCGGTAATCTGTTGACCTGTTCATCGGAAAACGCTCGAGCCCCAAAAGCAGATGAAGCATTTAGACTACCACCATGGTCTGAAAGACCGCCAAGATTTTGAATCCCTGGGGTATGCCCTGAAGGAGCCATCCTGTCATAGGGATCCCCATGGTTCATGCTTGGAGACTCAGCAGATTGATGGCCGGGTCTCTGGTGGAGCAAGTCCATAAAAAGCTGCTTTGATCTGTCTTCTGTAGATCCACGTACCATCCATGAGTCAGATTCTTCACTCAATCTCCTCATTTCTGATCTCATTTTATGATGTTCAGCATCAATGTTTGATCTATGAAATTTTGATTCCGCCCAGTCCCCAACTACCTGTGTATCGGCTCCAGACCAGTGTCCTTCCATCGGATCAAATTGTGAAAACTGAGGTTCACCTAATGGTATACGGGGATTCTGATGATTGATACCCGGTGTAGAATTTCCCAATCTGCCAGAAGATTGTATGTGGGCAGCAGCATCCCGCAACTCCAGATCCTGAGAGAATCCAAGACCATTTATTGCACCCAGACTCATGCCCGATGCATTTACAGGTAAGGATGCTGATCGGTCAAATGGAAGGCCCTGCTTGAATTCTTGTCGAAGCTGTTGCTGATATATAAGGTTCTGCTCAAGTTGACCAATCTGGTCTTCGAAGGGTGGGGATGGCCTATGCTGTTGTTGATGAAAGTCTAGTGGTCCAAATCCCGCTGAAGAGCGCGACCGGGGGATCCCAGAATGAGTTCTTAGAAGCTGTTCATTATGATCAGATGGCCACAGAGGATCAATATGTCTTTGTTCTTCCAATAGTGTATTGTGCCTCACTCCATTGGTCAGTTGCATCAGCTGCTCTTGCTGCAGAAGTTGGTACTCCAAAAACCGGTTTGGTTCAGATTGCATTTGTCCGTATTGAGATTGCATTGGCCCGTATTGAGATTGCATTTTTGTTGAAAGTAGCTGTTCAAGTAGTTCTCTCTGATGGCCTTCATGTGGCAACTGCCCAAAACTTCCTGCAGCAAGTCGCTCGATATATCCTGCAAAATTTTGTGACTGATGGCCAGAACTCTGCTGCAATTCATTCATTAGCTGCTGCTCTAACAACATCTGATCAACGCTGTTCGATCGAGGGAAATCAGGTGACAGCCCAAACCTTGAATCAGGAGTCTGTCCTTGTAGAATCTGTTGAAAATGTAATTGTCGAGCATGGGACTGTTGTTGCTCCTGTAAAAGCTTCTGATGTAAATGATGCTCTTGCTGCAACTGAAGCTTCTGCTGCTGTTGCAATTGAAGCTTCTGCTGTTGTTGCAATTGAAGCTTTTGTTGCTGTTGCAGCTGAATCTTCTGCTGCTGTTGCAACTGAATCTTCTGCTGCTGTTGAAACTGAATCTCTTGTTGCTGGTGAAACTGAATCTCTTGCTGCTGCTGCAACTGCAGAGTTATTATATGTTCCAGATCCTGAGCTTGATCACCTATATGTAAGTGTGAGAGCATATCCTGATTTTGGAATTGCTGATGGTGATATTGATTTGATGGAAATTGATCCCGATGGTTAAAGAAGTTGGATTCATGTTCGAACTGTGACATCCGGTTAGCAGCCAGAGCATTAAGGGACATTTTGGGGTCAATTTGTGTATTTTGTCGGGAAGCAATGGGACGATTGTCTATTGATCCAGTAGGTTCCCCCATTGCACCAGAAGACCTGTTTGGTAACACATTATCTGGTATACTACCATTCTCCAGCTCAGACCACAAAACACCAAATGGATGCAGCTTGGTTTCATTCTGTTTTCCAATAGTAGCCTTAGTTGGTTCAACAAGAATATCAGGGTGTCCAGAACATTCCTTAAAAGCATCAAGCATACTTGTAGAGGATTTCGCCGACGACACACTCGCAGAAACTCCAGCTCTTCCTGGGCATACAACTTCTGATTAAGAAATAAGATATAAGAAACAGAGTTTAGTTATTTTTATGGTCACTCGAACAGAGTTTAGTTAAAGGAAATTCATATGGTAATTATATTCTCTGTTGGCATATGAAACCCGAAGAAAGACATGTGTTCATCCACACAAATTCACACAAATGAGAAAAGGCTAGCATCATAACAAACCTTCGTCCTGAGCAGAGCAGTCCAAGAAACTTCGGTTCTCGGCTTGTGGTTGTTTCACATAAACTTCTGACTCAGACTTCCTCTGAAAATTATCCAGAGCAGAGGGATTGTCATACATAGAAAATGAACGAGATGGGCCATTTATATAGGATGATTCATTAGATTCGACTACAGGTGCAACTGAAAAATTAGTCTCTGAATTTGCTTTTAGGATAGTCTCTTCTAGCTCGCTCTTTTGATCCGTGATATGGGGATGAACACTTTCTGTCTTTAAATATGACATAACCCTGCCCAAATCTTGGAAAGGAGTTCCTTCTGGAGCATTTGCCAAGCGAACCTGAAGGTCTGTCCCAAAAAACCCTTGTTCAAACCATGAAATAATGTTAGAACCATCGAACGGTCCCTGAATCACTCCTTGAGGATCAATATACAAGAACATGAACTCCTCTGGTGACCCTGCCCCTTCTGAGTGATTCACTTCAACATCTAATTGCTGCAGGTTGCCCATATAATCTTGCTCAAAAGAAGCAACAAGGGGTTCACCTCCATCCAAAGCAGAGGATTTAGTAAAAGCAGATCTAACTGCTTCAGGACTTCCATGAGAGACTTGATTACCAGCTCCAACAAGCCCATGACTTTCAGATGCCACTGATCTCAATCTTGAGATGCTAGAAGCACCTCCACGACCTCCATTGTGACTACCAAGTAATCCTACAACAATAGTTGTTTGGCTTTTGCTCAGAGTATAGAAGACATTAAAAGTGCCAGTCAACTCATAAATGGGCCTTATCTAAACATTAATGACACTGAAAACTTGGTTACCACCTATCATGCACATACCAGAATCACTATTTTGCAGGGAACCATGATCACCATTCACAAACCCTAGCAAAGCACCATCCACTTCTGTCTCACCTGGGACAGGTATGCGACCTTTTAAGAAGTTCAAAGAAGCACTCGTCATATTATGCAAGGTGGAAAGATAGAAGCCAAGCAACTAAAGACAAGATAACATACCCAGACTATTTTCACCTAGGGACTCTTCCCCAGATGAAGTGTGAACTTCGCTACTAATAGTATCTCCCTTCCATATGCCGGTTAGGCTCGCCTAATATAAATGATACCCGTAAAAAAAATCAGTAAATAAAAAATAGAAATACAGACAGCAAAACTATGAAAGAAGCAAATTATCAGTGGGGACCATACCTCTTCTTTGGCATCAGGTGCCATAAATGCAAGAGGTTCGATCGCATCTACTTGAGTTATGGAGGCAACTTCCTCCATCTCAGTTGGTACCCTACCTAGGGAAAGATCAGGCTTTTGTTTTCTATACATGTCAAGCAACTTACCCCTTGGATACCGAAACATAGAGGCTGAAGCGCTTTGTTTACCAGGGATACTTTCATTTCCTAAGAACACACATGTACCAGCACCAATTAAAGAGGTCGAAGAACCCCGGCCAGTTACAGAGGCCTTTCCTCGGCCCACGGTGAACCCTAAATTTGGGCCCTCAGCTCGTCCCCCTATCAAGTCCAAACCCAGGTGCAGCGCGATATAAAGTCGGCCACCAGACTGGGATTCCATCCTATGACGTGGCCTCCATTTTTCACGAGGGTCAGAGTCCCGCTCAGAAGTTGCACGGGCATTGCTAACCATAGATTGACTTTCACTCTGAGGCTCTACCTTAGACTTGTTATTATCTACCTTCTCGTAACGAGTTTCTTTCTCTTTGTCTTCAGGACCCCACCTAGATGACCATTTGTTGTCGCGTCGAGTTTCATTGACAGTAGCACGAGAATTAACATCAAGCCACCTATCAGAAGAAGCAATATTTTTACTGTCACCGGTTTCTCTGGTTGAGACATTGTCAATGCGACGTTCTACTTTTCTTCTATCCGCTTTCCTAGCACCGAGTAAACCAGTTTCTCTTTCCTCTTCGCGCCACCTGCGACTTGCTTCATTTTCAGGCACAATTTTCCTCCAGTCATTTTTGTCGTCAGGAGCATCCAAGCGCCATGCATCCTTCAGATTTGCGTCACTGGGATTTCCCATGGGTACAGGAGTAGGAGATCGAACATCCTACCACATAGAAAGAACATCAGATGAATAGACCACAGAGAAACAGCGAAACTCATCTGAAATTTGATACTTTCTAGAGACACATAAAGAACAGGCATATCATCTTCAATTATAATAAGATGAAAAAGAAAGAAGAAGAGAAGAAAAGTATTAGCATCTTCGTAGGTTAAGTATTACCATCTTGCTCTCGCTTGATTTCGTATAAAGCCACTGCGGAGACAAGGGAATGCTGCTATCTGATGCCAATTCTGCATTCAATGTAGTCAGTAGGTGAAGGAAATCAGAGAAACCAAAGATATACAAAGTCAGAAAACCACAAGATCCCGAATTTGGAATCGGCAACAACAGAATACTCCGTTTACCGCTCATTAATCCAAACATGAAATTTCTAATGCATCTTGAACGCAGGGAGACGTAGATAAGCAGGTAGATAAAGATTGAATGATATCTTAGAACCCTAATCAGTATTATGTCAAATTCTAAACTATAAATGTCTGCCGCATCCAAAAGAAGTCAGATCCAGAAAGCAAAGGATGACATTTGTTTCTCCGCAATCAAATCGGCCAAGAGCGGAAGAAATTCAAATATGAAGAACCAATCAAAGACACCAAGTTCAAATCAAAAACGAAAACAAGTGGAGGGTTGAAAGAGAAGAAGGTGGAGGAAGTACCTTTGAACTGATCCGACGATTTGGAAAAGATGAGAGCATCAGGCAGATCGAACTTCCCTTCAGCCATGGCAGGATTGAAAACAACGGACTTCGAAGGAGCAAAAGCGCGCAGTAGAAGGAGAAAGGGTTTTGTATATTTGGCTTTTGGAAGAGAAAAGCTTAGGCGGTCGAGATCCGGAGAGAGTGAGTGAAGGAGCGAGAGAGAGAGGAAAGGCTAAGGAGAAATGGCTTGTTTTTCAACACCGATCCCACTTCGTCAAGTTCCTTCTTTATCTGCTTTTTTGCAACCCCAGGTTTTTTTTTGTTATCATTAATAGTACTCGTTTATTGAAATCCCAGGTTTCAATTTTCTAGTAAAGTTGTGTGTTTCCTGTTTTGTTGCAATTGTAATTTAGGGTTATACAATAATTTGGGTATATTAGTAAAAAAAAAAACAGTTTACTACATTAATAAATAATACTTTTGAAAGAGGTAGATATCAAAAGTGGTATTTAATTCTATATAAATTTATCATTAAGATATACTTTTAACTTGGTCATTTTCGAGTGTCCTCCAGCACTCCAAACTTGGGGCATTATCAGCGATTCCGTCTGCGCCAACACACTTCCCGGTCGATTCTATCTGGCGTAACCTGCATTATTTATTTTGCCGAATACCGGATAATGAGGATACTAGACTCTGTCCATGGATTATTTGGAACGAACATTGTTTCTCAAACGGGGATTCAGACCCCCCCCCCCCCCCCCCCCCCCCCCCCCCACCCCCCCGGAATATTTTACTTCAAGCAAAAGCATATTACTAGGAGTGGGTCTCGGCAAGGAGTAATTGTAAGGGTACCAGTTCGATAATCCAAGAACATCATTCCATGAAAAAATTCTCATTGGCTTTTCCCTCCACATCTAATCATAGTTTCACGGGCTATAAATGCTTTGTGGATGCCTCCTGGAAGAATACAGACTGTAAAACCGGTTTGGGTTGGTTTTGTTTTCTGGATTCGGTGGAAGGAGAATGTATGGGGACTCGCGAAGTTAATAGGAGCCTCTCTGCCCTTCACTCAGAGATAGAAGCAGTTCTTTGGGCGATGAAATTACTAGTGGAGATTTCAATTACGGAGGTGGAGGTTTTGACCGATTGCGAGATGGTTTTGAAGATTCTAAATCAGCCAAAGTAATGGCCAGCTTTTTTGCCCTATCACGAGGAGTTTGCTAGGCTAAGTTCTTTGTTTTCCATATTATCTCTTTCTGTTATCCCTCGACAATTGATTCACAAAGCTGACTTTCTTGTCTGCAGTGCTCAAGAGTATATTTTGGATCTTTTGTATTCATCACACTCTTCGTAATTTATAATATCTTGCCGTAGATAAAAAAAGATATACTTTTAACTTTACGCTTAATAAAAAGATTAAAGCTTAATAAAAAGATTAAAAATTGGATTGAACTTTATAGTATTAATGAACTGTTTAAATCTGAATTTAATTAGAGATTTGCCAAAAAAAAATTGTTGAAATATAGCAAATTAACTTTATGATATTTATAGAGTGAATCCAAAAGACTCCACAATTTCGGATGCATTATTTGCGTACTTCGTCACAGTTAATGCAAAGTTCTGACGTTGAAACCAATAGATAAAGATCTTGATGAAAAATCACAACAAATCTCTTGATAGAGTGTATCAATCACCTGATATATAAGCACTCTTAAATCAGGTGAAGACAGAGAGACTTGATAGACAATTCCTTACAAAACTAGGACCATGTTTCTAGCTTCTATTCGTTCTTTTGCTCATTTTGTCACCTCACTACTACTGCTTCCTGTCTTGCTAGTTCCCGGCGGATTTGGTGCATCTGACTCACCGCACGCCCTTAGAACAGCCTCATTCTGCAAGAAACTCTCACAGAAACAATTAAACCTACTTGAGTTGAAGAAGATGCAAATGGGTTTACCAATTCAGGAACAGTGATTTCGAAACTTCAGTTAAGGTTATGTACTCTGTTCTTAGTTTGACACAGAGATATTTAAAGGCCCACCAAGAACAAAACCGAGAACAGCAGCATAAGGAATTCAGAAACTACACAGTTCGGCTTCTTGTCATAAGTCAATATAACTAATTAAACCTGAGGAGGCCAACATCACACGAACTGAACTATAACTATAACGATTTTGTAATGAAATGAATCTTTCAACACGAAAAAACAATACAATCCTAATCCAGCTTTGGCCGGGAACAAAGAGATTACTTACTATCGTGTTCATATACAAAACCAACTAATCACACTTAATTTACCCAAATTAACCATTACCTGAATTGGATTATATGAATCTGGACTAGGAAAAGAAAGAAACGTTGGCTTGAACCCATAAACCCTAAAAGATGGAAAAGTGAGTACCTGCCAAACGCGACGGAGACGGGTTTTAGCATTGGCTTTACGAGTAGGGGTAAGCTTGATCCGCTTCCAAACCAGACCACCGGAATCGTGTTTCTTCACTATTTCCATCACCCGAGTTCCCCAAAACGCACCCATTCCTCCTGCCATCGCTGCCTTTCTCTCTCTCACGAAGACAGAGCAAAAGCAAGGGTCTTTTAAGATTATTAGCCCACTTCCTCCTCCACTATAGGCCCATTTCATCTACCAGCTTACCAATTTTGCTAAATACAATAATATTATAAACACCTTAATTTCATTCATGAAAATATTAATTTTACTACAACATGTTTTACAACTTTTCGAGGTGAATGAACTTTACACACGACTGAAGTTTTAAATGTTCACAATGTAAAGGCGAAAATGTTGTATTGTGCTCAAATCGAAGAGAAAGTAAATCTCCAAATTGGTCCATGTACCTCGACTAATGTTATCTACAAAATAATCCATACTGAGTTCTAAGAACTTATAAGCAGAGATATAACATATGTTCCTCTCTCAGAAATAACTCTGTAGATGATATTCAAGTAATACAATAAGCCGTGTAACTCTCTCTGAGTTTACCAGGGTTTAAGGTCACCAACAGGACCAGCAGTCCAGTTCAGAGCCTTCTCACCCTCCTTCAAGTATACACTTCTGTCGTGGGGTAACTTCCGAGCTAACCCATTCAGTATCTGATGGAATGCATCTCCAGACTGAGCTGGTTGAGGGAAGAGCATTGCTCGTTTCATTGAAGGATTTGCGAGGAGTCTCTGTTTTCTGAGGATTACTTCTGTTGGTATTGAGGTCAGGATCGTGTCAAGCTCAGCTACGTCTTTTTCCGCAACAAAAACTCCTATTTCTTCCCAAGGGATTGCATCTGCAAAAGGCAGTACGATGTCGTCCGCTATGATAACTGGAATGCACCCAAACACAACCGCTTCAACTAACCTTGGGCTCCATGGAGCCCAACCTAGAGGACATAGACAAAAGATGGCTCTTTGCATGTCTTCGTAG
The DNA here is from genome assembly GCA_023374145.1 of Lepidium sativum. Classification (NCBI taxonomy): domain Eukaryota; kingdom Viridiplantae; phylum Streptophyta; class Magnoliopsida; order Brassicales; family Brassicaceae; genus Lepidium; species Lepidium sativum. Next base: position 15,028 of record JAKUCM010002760.1, on the reverse strand, counting down.
TATGTTGTCGGGTGATCTGTTGAGATGTCAAATAGAGGGTTGTTCTTGAAGTTCTCCCACACCGCTGCTCTTGCACCTCTATACAAAGAGAGGAAATCCATTCAGCAGATTCCAAAACCATTCTATCTTACCTATACTTAAATATAACATAGCTTCCTAATGAGGAACGGTGACTGTGATCTTAACACGTAGATATTGATGCATACGTGTTTCTTTCATCGTGTGATACAATTGGGTTTGACAGTTCGAATTTTACCAAAACCTCATAACTGTAGGAGCTTTACAAGTAACAAACATGTACCTTGCATAATAGCCTCCTTCTGGATCGTTGTTAACATCATAGAACAAGCCTCGGAAGTAGACAAAGATAGAGCGTGGAGTATCTGGAGGAATAAGATGGGCCTGCATCTTTTGTGGAGGTGCAAAAGGGGGAATAGTGATTGAACCTTCGTCCAAACACACATGGTTCCTCTGACCAAATGTCTGAACCAATGTGGCGCGCTGGAGTAGCGGAAGAATCCCTCTTTCAATGGCTTTTTCTTCCTGTTACGTGTCAATAAAATCATAAATTCCACTGCAGATCACTGGACTATTAAACAATCTTATGCAACAACTATCATAAACAGATGCGCAATTTCCATGCTCCAAGTACTCATGTGATGATCCAACAGCTAACTTCATGCAAATGATCATGTATAATTACTAGATCAATTACAATAACTTCGTGATGAGCAGCAATGATCAAAGTATATATCTAAGATTGGAGGTTATCTATTTAATGCATCTAATAAAAAAACGCAAGTGTGCTTCTGAGTGGCGAGCAAATCTACCTGGTAATGGAAGCAAGCTCCAAAGTCATGGGGCACAACAAAGAAGTGATCAGCTCCTTCTGTCCGATTCCAATAAGGCCAGTTTGATGAGATAAGTTGAATGGCGCTTCTCATCATACGCGGCGATTTAAAAGGCAATGGCAAACCAGTAGGAGTGAGATCGCAAGTAGGGTAAATTGGCGTGTAAAACCAATCAGCTTCATCGGGATTACGTGTTCGGACAGGACTAGATAAGAGGAACCTGTGCATAAAAATCTCCGCAGCAAACATGTGTGTAAGACATCGAGGGTCCTTTTGGAGTAATTTCTTGTTGTATTTGCTTGGGAGCTCGTATACATAAACCTTAAGCCTGCCCACTGGATTATCCTCCAGAACATCACCAGCACTTCCTGCGTTTCAGGATAAGAATTAAAATTTTGAACTCTTTTTCATTTTAGCTGTCGCATAGTTATTCAATCGAATTTCTAAAAGCAAAAGAAAGTATAATCTAAGCAAGAAAACAAGTACAGAGAAGAAACCTCAGATTTCATACATGACGTAATACAGAGAAAGTACGAACCTCAAGATTTAATTGCCAAAAAACAAAAAATCAATCAAGTCGAGTTTACATTTTCAATCTGCTGGAACAAGTACCTGAAATTCGCTCCGTCCGAACATTTTGTTCAGCGAAAGAAGCAGAGAAGAAGAAGAGCAGAAGAATGACGGAGAGGCAAGCTTGATTCCTCATATCCGACGGAGTTGTGTTCGTAGGCGTTGAATCCGAGAAAGAAGAAGGAAGATGAAGCATATAAGGGAAGAGTATCGTTGGGAGGTCATGGGCGCAGTGGTTGACGAGTATCCTTCGGGATTAGGTTTTAGGATTTTTTTAATCAGAAGGAAGATGCGATTTTGAAAATGAAAACGGCGAAGATGGAAAACGAAATTGGGGGAAATAGCTTCAAGTCACAGATAAGTAAACACATTGCTTCTGATTCACTTTCCGTGAATTCAACGACCAAGACGAAGACGGTAACTGCTGCACAATTATGGGCTGAGTTCATGTTCATTGGGCCTCATTTAACATCCATCGGCCCGTTAATTACCTAATTTCACTCTTAATTTTAGGTGAGGAGGCTTGATTATGCACTTTTCTCATGATTATCTCCTAATGAACTTGATTATGCATTTTTGGTTTACCTTGGGATCTGAAACTCATCTGATCCCAAAATGTGTCCAGATTTTTGGGATTTGGATATGACTATATGACAAGAGTAAACTCGATCTCAAACCTGTCTATGTAATAAATATTGGTTTGATTTGCAAAGGAGATATGCTTATTTTGCTATTCATGAGCATTGTTTTATTGTTTTGAAATGATCTTTGACAAACATCTTTTGTAAATGAATGTTTTAAATGGTCGTATGAATTTTTTACGTTATTTGCAAACAGAATTACTTTGCGATCGTTTGAGAAACGATTATTGTATTTATAAATGATTATTTATTTTTATATTTTATGCATAATTATGATTTAAAAAGTATATATATGATTGACATTCGTTTACACTAAGAAAAGTGGAATTTTTAAAAATAATCAAATATTTATTTTATATTAAAATTATTAAACTATATTTTATTATTACTTTTTAGAATAATTATTTTAAATCAAATTTTATATATTAACTTTTATATCAATATACTATTCAACTATTGTAGTGTTGTCAATAAATATTCATCTTTATAAATTGATATTCATTTGAAATTTTTTTATCAATTGCTATTTTAAACAGTTGCTTTTAATTGATATTTTGTTTCAACTGTTCAATTTTCCCGAGACAGTCGTTTCAATTCGGATTCATTGTGTCAACAAAAATAGAAAGGGTTTAAAAGATATGAATTCGATTTTGTGGGTGAGGATTATAAATGGTTTTGTTATTTAAATATGAACATTTTGGTTATCATTGAAAAAGCAGAGAATTCAACTAATTGCAAACAACAATCGACTAGATCACTTTGAAATACGATTTATTAAGCAATATTCTTTTTTTACAAAAGAACTATTCTTGTTAGAATTATTCTACTTGAGAAACCAACCTAAATCTATTTCAAAAACCCTAATCGATAACCTAGGCTCAATTCACTAATCTCTCTAAAACTTCTCCCTAAGTTCTTAGAGAATTAGGTTTACAATTAACCTCTCTATTTATAGGCACAAGAGACAAACCCTCTTGCCCTAAAATCTCTCCAACGATTTCCTTATCACAAAGAAGATATTTTCCTTTTTCTTCTCTTGATAAGATCTTCCAAATATCACAAAGAAGATATTTTCTTTTTTCTTCTCTTGATAAGATCTTCCAAATATTATCTGAATAACTTGAGTCTTCCTCTCCAAGTTATTCACCAATCCCGTGACTTTTAATTATCAGTCACGTGTGACGTCCAACTCGTCTCACACGCATCTTCAATCTCCCCCTTTTTGGCTTGATGTGCATCTCCAGCAATCACGTTCATGTTCTCTATTTCTAACATTCAGGTTCTTGCTCTGTAATCACGTTCTTGTTCTAAATCAGCTTCCTGATCTAAATCAGCTTCCTGATATGCACGTTCTTCTTGCTACAATGCTCCCCCTCGAATGTTTCTCCCCCATAATGAGACATTTTGATCCATCTAGAGTCAATCTCTCATCTCCCCCTGCTTCAGTGCACATTGAGACAAAAACAAACAAGTGTCTGTCTAATCGCTAGGATTGACCAATTAGTGTACTAAGATACATAAGCACAATCGAGAATCAGAGTAACCATATGCCAATTCTATCACAACTGAGTTTAAACATAAATTCGTTTTTCAACAGACATTTGATCATCTAGCAGACTCCTGAGTGACCCAACATTACAATAAACCATGTGAACAATTCCATTTAGCTTTTCATAAAATCAGTTTAAGATACGAAAATACCTTTTGTTGAGATTGATCATCCACAGAGAACCCATATTCCTTGAAGCACAGCACATACTCTACTCTTTGAGACGTACGATCATAATCAAGATTTTGGTGGCTAGACTTTCACACTGTCATGCCTTTATCACAAGCATTTTTCAAAGCATTGAGAATATCAAACGGATCAGGCAGCTGAAATTTCCTTTAGAGAGTCATATATTGTAACATATTCATACTTAGATGATGTAGGTATCCTTCTTGATCACATGACTGTTGCAACATCACAAGTATGGTATAATTACTTTGTTACAATTTAATGTACCCTTCTTGATCATGTGTTTTGGCAGATCATCACAAGTACGATACTTTCATCATCTGCATAAAACTAAATCAAAGATATCACTTGACTTCTCAACTCATATACACTTGCTCTCCTCAACTCTTTGACCTCCTTCTCCTAATATTTAATATTTCAGTTCAGAGATCAGTTTGTAACGGCATGACAGGCAGCTGTTTTCCACTTGATCGATCAAAACTGATATTTGTCTGCCTTTTTCAAGTATGTGGCATCCTTTTCCAGAAACAAGCTCCTGTCTCAAATCAGCTCAACAAAACCTCAAAACATCGTTTAGTACTCACAAATTCCAATTGCAGTTCTCAGCTCCACAAAATGATTAAAAGATAGAGGTTTAGTAAACAAATCAGCCAGTTGATATTCAGTGTTCACATGATCAATTATAACCAGTTTCTCTTCAACAAGTTCACGAATAAAGTGATGACGAGTGTCAATATGTTTAGTTTGAGAATGTTGAACAGGATTCTTAGCAATGCTAATGGCACTTTGATTATCACAATAAACAAGCAAGGGTTCAGAAATTGTACCGTAATCAGCAGACATCTGCTTCATCCAGAGAAGTTACGTGCAGCAGCTTTCCAATGCAATGTATTCTACTTCTGCTGTTGATAAAGAAACACAGTTTTGTTTCTTGCTGAACCAGGCAATCAGATTGTTTCCCATGAAGAAACATCCGCTACTTGTGGTTTTTCGATCATCAACACATTCGGCCCAATCTGCGTCGCAGTACCCTATTAAGCTTTGTCGTCGTATCCTTCGTGTAGAAAATCTCACGACTTTGTGTTCCACTCACATACTTCAAAATACGCTTAGCTGCTTGGAGATGACTTTCTTTAGGATCAGCCTGAAACCTTGCACAAACTCCTACAGAAAAACAGAGATCTGGACGACTTCCTGTTGGGTACAGTAACCCTCCGATCAGACTTCAGTATGATGTAGCATCTATAGATTTCCCTGATTCATCTCTTGAGAGCTTTTCATTTGACCCCATAGGTGTCTTTGCTACCTTGTTGTTCTCCATTCCAAACTTGTGAATCAAATTCTTTGCATATGTGCTTTGATTCACAAAGATCCCATCAGACGTCTGTTTTACTTGCAATCCCAAGAAGTAAGTTAGTTCACTATTCATACTCATTTCAAATTCTTGAGTCATGACTTCGACAAACTTATCAACCATCGTCTGATTGGTAGATCCAAACACTAGATCATAAACATAGATCTGCACCACCATGAATCCTTCAATATTGTTTAGAGTAAACAGTGTTTTGTCTACACTTCCACGTGTATACCCATGCTCAATCAGAAACGTGGCTAACCGATCATACCACGCCCTTGGTGCCTGTTTGAGTCCATACAACGCCTTGTTTAGCTTGAAAACATAATCAGGATACTTTGGATCTTCAAACCCTTTGGGTTGTTCAACATACACTTCTTCTTGAAGAAATCCATTCAGAAAAGCACTCTTAACATCCATCTGATACAGTTTGAAACCCATCTTGCAAGCCATTCCAAACAGAAACCTGATAGACTCCAAACTAGCAACTGGTGCAAATGTCTCTTCAAAATCAACACCTTCAACTTGTGAGTAACCTTGAGCAACCAACCGTGACTTGTTCCTTACAACATTCCCATCCTTGTCAATCTTGTTCTTGAAGATCCATTTGGTGCCAACAACATTGACATCTTTAGCCGTGAAAAGTTTGACAGCTCCTCCTGCATAGAAGCAATCCAAAATTCATCCAATAGGGCTTCTTTGTATGTCTTGGGTTCAATCTTTGACACAAAACAAGCATACTCGATCGATTCAGCAGCTTCTTGCTTCTGTGCCATGAAAGCCATGAACGCATCATTCCCAGCAAGCTGTTTGAAATCAATCTGATTTCCTCGTGTAACTCTCTCCCCCTGAATCTCTCCTATAATATCTTTAGAGGAGTGATTCTGATGCACTTGAGGAGGAACATCAACCTGTTATGTAGATCGAACACCTGAACTAGACTCTACAGACTGTTGAGGCTCACCATTTTCATCAAGTTGCTGAAGTGTTAGCCGAAACGTGAAAGCATTATCAAAGACCACGTTCACCGTCTCTTGAACTGTCAAAGTTCGACGATTATACACTCTAAAGTTGTACTTGAACCTGAGTAACCAAGAAACATGCCTTCATCACTCCGAGAATCAAACTTCCCAAGATGATCCTTATCATTCAGAATGTAGCACATGCAGCCAAACATGTGAAAGTAATGTACTGTCGGAGTTTTACCCTTCCACAACTCATAGGACGTCTTTGTAGTTCCTTTTCGCATATAGACACGATTGATGATGTAGCATGCGGTGTTAACAGCCTCTGCCCAGAAGTTTTTAGGTGCATTACTTCCATGCAACATTGCTCTTGTCATCTCCTGCAATGTTCTGTTCTTGCGTTCAACAACACTGTTCTGTTGTGGTGTTCGTGGTGCTGAAAACTGATGATTAATACCTTGTTTTGAACAAAAACGTTTGAATAGATCATTCTCAAACTCACCACCATGATCACTTCAAATGAACTTGATGCCTTCACGTTCATTTTTAAGCTGAAGTGCCAAGATCCTGAAGCTATCAAAAGAATCACTTTTCTCACGAAGAAAACGCACCCATGTGTATCTGCTGAAATCATCAACCAAAACAAAAATGTACTTTTTCCCAGCAATACTTTCAACTTGGATAGGGCCCATCAGATCCATATGAACAAGTTCCAACAGACTCTTGGACCTAACATCCGGAACAGACTTATGTTGAGTTTTGACCTGTTTTCCCATGCTACAAGGACCACATACAAACTGCTGATCTGTCTCAAGCTTTGGCAACCCTCTGATAATCTCTTTGTTAGATAACTGCGTCATAGTCCTAAAATTCATGTGACCTAGACGTTGATGCCAAATCTGAGCTTCACTTTCTGATTTTGCAACCATGCAATATGAACCAGGAACCCACATGTAGCAATCATTTCCTGTACAAACCCCCTCTAAATGAATAGCTTCTTTCTCATCAACAGCTCGACATTCACTTCTTGTAAAAGTAACATCAAGTCCTGTATCACACATCTGGCTGATGCTAATTAGATTTGCTTTTAGTCCATCAACAAGGAAAACATTTCGAAGTTTAGGTTATGTTGAACTTCCCGTAGTCCCTTTGCCACAAATTTTTCCTTTAGCACCATCACCAAAAGTCACCTTTCTAGCAGTAACCATCTTAAGATCATGTAGAGAACCTTATTCTCCTGCCATATGTCTTGAGCAACCACTATCAAAGTACCACTTGCTCATTGAGTTACAATTATCACTTCTCTCAGCTGTGAATGCTACTCTGCAGAATAAATCCATTTGCTTAACCCAAATCTGGTTTCTGTTTTTACCATTGAAGGTAAACTTTCGTTGTCTCCAAATTCGTTGAACCCTAGATTGAAACTTATAACACTGATATCTCATATGCCCTTCTTTGCCACAATACCAACACTTTACTGGATGACCCCAATGTGATCCATAATACTGAGTCTTCTCAGATTTCCACCCTAGACCAACTCGTTGATGTTGATGTTGTACTCCACCTTTTTGCTGCAAGGGTTTGAATTAATCTATATTCTCTGATGAACCAGTAGCCTTGAAAAACTTCATCTCTGCGGATTCCTTCCCCTTATAACCCAAACCAAAACTATCATTAGATGTCCTTCCAACAGTCAATAGATAGTCTAAATACTTTGTTCCTTTAGACAACAATCTGATCTGCTTCATCTGCTCAAACAATCTACTTTCTAGCTCTGCATTCTTAGCTTTGACATCTTTGAGTTCATTCTCAGCTTGTTGTAGCTTTTCAACAGCAACCCGTTTGTCCATCATTAGACGTTTATTTTCGTCTTGTGTTTTAACCCAAGATGTCACCAGCATGCTTATCTTATCTTCTGTAGTCATATCAAAATCGTCATCAGACTTTGAATCATCTGTATTAGTTCCTTAGTGTTCAGGAGAAATCTGATTCTCACCAGCCTTTTGACCTTTAGGAATAGGGTCTGTGTTTTCTACTTCTTCCTTGTTGTCTTCCATTTCCACAATGCCAAAATGAGCTACAAAGTGGTTCAGAATGTTATCATCCTCGTCACTGTCACTATCAGTATCACTCAGAGTTGTGATTACTGATTTTCTACTTAATTTAGACAGGCATTCATTCTTGGTATGTCCATATCCCTTACACTCATAACATTGTATAGCCATCATCCTCTTGGCTGATGGACATACAGATTTAAAGTGTCCATAACTTTGACATTCAAGACACTGTTTGTCAGGTCTGTAGTTGTCTCTATTAGCTGTTGGCTTAGCAAACGCCTGATATTCCTTCATTTTTTCTCTCTCAGCTTTCCGAAGGAACTTTTTCACAAATAATCCAACTTGATCTTCGAGATTCTCAACTGACTCCCTGTTGTGAGCTGTTTTTCAGATACAAGAGCAATACTTTTTCCTTTAGTGGTCTCTTCCTTTGTTGTGATCTGAAGCTCATATGCTTGCATCATACCAACAACCTGATCATATCTCATTGTGTCAGAGTTCTGTGACACTTCTAGAGCTGATTGATGATCATGAAACTTAGTTGGAAGACATCTTAAGAAATTTTTAACCAACTTATTGTCTTTGTACGTTTTGCCCAAGATCAGTGCTTCGTGTGCTAGAGCTGACAGCTTACTGCTAAATTCTTCAACCGTCTCATCTTCACCCATTGTCAGATTCTCGAATCGTGAGGCCAAGATATCAATCCGAGTTCTTTTCACACTGCTAGTACCCTCAAAGCCTACGATTTCTTCTATGCAGTCCACTGTTTTCTGGGCTTTGGGACAGTATCACCGTCTGCATCTTTGACAACAAGATGTTCCCAACCTTCTTTAACCGCAAGCCACGCATCAGAATCAATACCCTGTATATGTTGAGCCATCTGGACTTTCCAGTGTCCATAGTTGTTTGGATCCAACTTAAGTGTTTTTGCAATGACAACTAACTGTTGCTGTGGATTCTCCATCTCATCCTCAGGATCTAACACCTGCAAACAATAACAAACTTTATGCGGCGACCCGCTCTGATACCAATTGAAAAAGCAGAGAATTCAACTAATTGCAAACAACAATCGACTAGATCACTTTGAAATACGATTTATTAAGCAATATTCTTTTCTTACAAAAGAACTATTCTTGTTGGAATTATTCTACTCGAAAAACCAACCTAAATCTATTTCAAAAACCCTAATCGATAACTTAGGCTCAATTCACTAATCTCTCTAAAACTTCTCCCTAAGTTCTTAGAGAATTAGCTTTACAATTAACCTCTCTATTTATAGGCACAAACAAACCCTCTTGCTCTAAAATCTCTCCAACGATTTCCTTATCACAAAGAAAATATTTTCTTTTTTCTTCTCTTGATAAGATCTTCCAAATATCACAAAGAAGATATTTTCCTTTTTTTCTCTTGATAAAATCTTCCAAATATTTTCTGAATAACTTGAGTCTTCCTCTCCAAGTTATTCACCGTGACTTTTAATTATTAGTCACGTGTGACGTCCAACTCGTCTCACACGCATCTTTAATCTCCCCCTTTTTGGCTTGATGTGCATCTCCAGCAATCACGTTCATGTTCTCTATTTCTAACATTCAGGTTCTTGCTCTGTAATCACGTTCTTGTTCTAAATCAGCTTCCTGATCTAAATCAGCTTCCTGATATGCACGTTCTTCTTGCTACAATGCTCCCCCTCGAATGTTTCTCCCCCATAATGAGACATTTTGATCCATCTAGAGTCAATCTCTCATCTCCCCCTGCTTCAGTGCACATTGAGACAAAAACAAACAAGTGTCTGTCTAATCGCTAGGATTGACCAATTAGTGTACTAAGATACATAAGCACAATCGAGAATCAGAGTAACCATATGCCAATTCTATCACAACTGAGTTTAAACATAAATTCGTTTTTCAACAGACATTTGATCATCTAGCAGACTCCTGAGTGACCCAACATTACAATAAACCATGTGAACAATTCCATTTAGCTTTTCATAAAATCAGTTTAAGATACGAAAATACCTTTTGTTGAGATTGATCATCCACAGAGAACCCATATTCCTTGAAGCACAGCACATACTCTACTCTTTGAGACGTACGATCAGAATCAAGATTTTGGTGGCTAGACTTTCACACTGTCATGCCTTTATCACAAGCATTTTTCAAAGCATTGAGAATATCAAACGGATCAGGCAGCTGAAATTTCCTTTGAAGAGTCATATATTGTAACATATTCATACTTAGATGATGTAGGTATCCTTCTTGATCACATGACTGTTGCAACATCACAAGTATGGTATAATTACTTTGTTACAATTTAATGTACCCTTCTTGATCATGTGTTTTGGCAGATCATCACAAGTACGATACTTTCATCATCTGCATAAAACTAAATCAAAGATATCACTTGACTTCTCAACTCGTATACACTTGCTCTCCTCAACTCTTTGACCTCCTTCTCCTAATATTTAATATTTCAAGAGTCAACGAATGTGTTAGGTAGATTATACTGACTCTGCGAAGGCAGTGATCACGGCGTTTGTCAAAATAATATTCCGTTTCAAAGTATTTACATGCCTGTTTAAAGATTTATCTCACTCAATCCAGAGAAAGAATATGCAAACAACAATAGTCTCTCCGTTGCTTTCACATCGTATCTCTCTTTCTCATCCTCTCCCTCGCAATCGTCTTCTCAATCGACCACTTTCTGTTTCCTTTTAATTTTTTGTTGTTTATTTTAAGTTTTGGGATCAAAATAGATACTTTTGGTTTGGGTGGGGCAATTCCGTCAAAGCGTGAAATCAATTGGGATAAATTGGTCATTTTGTCATCACTGTGTCTCATTTGAGTCTTAGGGTCTGTGCTTGCAAATCTGACGCCAGATCTTTTGCTAAAGTTGCAGCAGCAAGTTGGGACAGTGAAATGGCGACTGAAGATGGGCAAGATCCGAGAATCGCTAAGATCGCTTCTTCTATTAGAGTTATCGCCGACTTCCCTAAGCCAGGTTTCCGTTTTTCTATGTTTCTACGAAGTTTGCTTTACTTATAGCTATGCTCGTCTCTTTCCATTTCCTTTAGTCTTGATCTGCGTTGTGATTTTAAAGCTTCAATTGAGTACTTCGCAGGGATCATGTTCCAGGATATAACGACTCTTCTTCTCGACACTGAGGCCTTTAGGGATACCATTGCTTTGTTTGTTGATAGGTACAAAGGGAAAGGCATATCTGTTGTTGCAGGTAACTCTTTTGGGTCTGTTTAGTTCCTCAATCGATAAATAGTTTGTGGTTTCTCCAATACCAGATTTAAGTTGCTTTTGAATGAGCTCGACGAATCCCTGTTGGTCTTGAATGGATACTGAGCTTGTTACCTTAAGTGAAAGTTGAATTCTTTTTGTATGTAATGAATTGGTAGATCATTTTTGGTCCTTGCCTAAATGGCTCCTATATGTTGTGGTAAATGCAGGTGTTGAAGCTAGGGGTTTCATTTTTGGACCTCCTATTGCGTTGGCTATTGGTGCCAAATTTGTTCCCATGAGGAAGCCCAAGAAGTTACCTGGTATATCCTCGTTCTCTTGTGCTTTACTATTTTAATATTGAGTTACATCAAGGTCTCAGTTATAGCATTGAGTTTATTCTGATTGTTATCTCAGACAGGAGCAAAGTGAATATTATCTTGCTATGTCTTTGATTATTTATGACGCAGCTCATTTACTATGTCATGCCTTTTTGGTAACTCGCTGTAGCCTAAGTGGTTGTTAGTCTTTTTACATATCGATGGACTAAGTTGCTTGTCTTGATCAATTATGAAGAAGGTGTTATCGAACAGCAGCTAATAAATATAGCATACCTTGTTCATCCCTAGAGGTTAATTCTTAAAATGCCTAGTGGTTTTGGTTTCTTTTAACAGGGAAGGTGATTTCGGAGGAGTATTTTTTGGAGTATGGAACAGATAAGATTGAGATGCATGTAGGTGCAGTAGAGCCTGGTGAGCGGGCTATTATTATAGATGACCTCATTGCAACAGGTGGGACTCTCGCTGCTGCAATCCGACTACTTGGTAAGTCCAATCTCTAAGAAGTAGATCTGTTTACATGTTTTAGTTTCATTCTGTTAATAATGCAGCATATGCATCAACAACAAATTGGTTGTGTTTTGCAGAGCGAGTAGGAGTGACGGTTGTTGAGTGTGCATGCGTAATTGAGTTACCAGAGCTAATGGTATAGCTTTTTTATCTCCGCTTTTATATCTGCCTCCAGTCTCTTATCACTGATTTGCTTATGTGGCTGCAATGTTTTTGAAGGGAAAGGACAAACTAGGAGAGACACCACTATTTGTTCTTGTAAGCTCGGCTTAACAAGAACCATAAAGGAGTTATTGGATCAAGTATTGATGTTATTTTTTATGTATGATGAGATACTTTGCTTGTGATTTGATCCTTGTTGTTTCAGCTTATCATAACTGGCTCAGACTACAACATGGCATTTGAATGTCAGGATTCGATTGCAGATTGTTCTATCTTTTTTTTTGAAAACAATAAACCATAATGGGTTCTAGTTATAGAATCAAGTTGTAACAGGAACTCGAGCAAGGGTTAAAGGTTCGTTCAAGATTTGTAAGAGCAAATGGAGGTTCTTAAGTTAGAAATAATAATAAAAAGGAAAAAAATGAATTAAAGTGAAGAGCCGGTTATTAGTGTAGATGTTTTGGAAAGTCGGTGATGTGTCGTCACGGGATTGCTTCTGGTCTAAACGAGAAAAAATTTCTCATCCACACGAGAAAAATATTTTCTCTTGGCGATTCGACTGACTGAAGAAAAAATGGCACATTTGAATTCGGTCGTTGCTTTCTTTCATATCAAAAATCTCAATTTATAAAACCTTTGTTCATAAATTCGTCTCTAAAGAAACCCATATTCTCAATTTTGTTTTGCCTCAACCAAGTGATTGTGAGGAGAAGCAAATCCGAGAAGATTCTGGTAGAGAAGATAACGAAGAGGAAAAAGATTATTGGGTTTTGACAGCTGTAAGAAGCATCGTTTTTTATTTTTGATTGCCAAATTGCAATTCTTCAGAAGAATCTGTTTTTGATTTTCTCTCTTGTCATTCTCTGACAGATAAGAATCAAGAAGATAATTCACATATATATGTGGCTAAGATTTCTAAGATTTACATACCAAGTGTCCTCATGACTGAAAGTGAATCAACAGATATCAATAAGCGAGTCAGAGAAGCTAACATTGAAGTAAAACAGAAATCCAAAGCCAGTACAATCCTACGACCACAAGTTGTTGTATAAAGTCCAGGTATGGTTCTCGAGATGCATAATGATCTTTACTGTTTCCATTACTTATCGTTTCTTTGTGTGAATTATGTAAAAAATCATTTTAATTGTTTTAACCATCAAATATGATTTGAATTTAGATTAAGGATTTTAATTTTCTCTTTCCCACAAGGCTTATGCTTCATTACTCATGCACCCTGGTTTAGTTAAGTTATTGGTTCGTGAAGCTTAAGATCTTTCTTGGAGATGTAGTTTAGTTTCTTTAATTGATTGATTGTCCTGTAAAAGATTTATCTCATTGTTGGTTATTCGGAGGAAATGTAACATTCGAAATGGCAACGATGATTTATGTCTAGAGAACTTTTCTTATAAGTTTTAGATGCATGTCTTCAAATTTTCTAATAGGCTTTGTGGATAAGATGTCAGTTGTCTTGTGAAGTGATGAAGTATTTCAAGCGTTTGAGCTTGCTGTGATTCTATATGGTAGTCATATATAAATTGGAGAATACAACTAGGATTTTAATTTACTGTTATAATATGATATACAGTTTTCATATAGATCTCTTAGGAGTACACTTTACCATTATCTCATACATTTTTATATCCTCAGGTTTGTTTTTAAGAGTTCAAAAAGAGCAACATGGTGGGCGCATGGAAACAAATACTTCAATATTCTTTCAAGAGGAGTAGAGCGTGATGGTTGGAAGTTTGTTCTTCTTGCAAGGTTGTCACCAATCCATTCCTATGTCATAAACTACGCATTGGCAACCACAGAAATCCGGTTTGTAGCTAATTTTTTGTTCCCCACAGTTATTGGCTGCCTCCCAATGATCTTGCGGAATGCATCAGTTGGTAGCCTCGCTGGTATGGCTGTGGCTTCTGTAGCTGGAAAAAAGAAACGTCAGGTCTGGGCTTACGTCTTCCCAGTACTTGGGATAATGTCAAGTGTTCTAGTTACAATGAGGTTTAAAAAATACTCAGTTGGAATAACATAGGCATCATCTGAAATGTCTCTCCATGTACACCATCTGATAACAACTCTAGTTTAGCTTCATCTGAAGCCTCGAAACCCACTTATGGAACCAATGGATCCAAGAAAAGAGAGTGATGATATACAACACGATAGCGGGTTTTGATGGCGGACATTACACTAGTTTGATTTGCAGCAATCAAATGCTTAACATCATGGCTTATTTGGACAAGTAGGCAGTACCCTCAAAGGAACAAAGTGCTAGTCTTTGTAGTTTTTGATTCGAGCTTTTAAACAAAACGATGTTGTTTTTTAATACCAGACACAAAAATTCCTGTCTTTATATTTAAAGAAACCAAAAGCATCAGTTCTAAACTTCAAACACCTTTTTGTGTCTTTTGTGAAACAGTTGTATGGTTTGTATCAATGCTTACAAGCCTAGACTCATAGCATGCAGTCGACCAATTAATCTGAGTTTCGGACCATGTAGTGGCTAGGTGATGGTTCATGAAAATTTTAAAAATATTGAGATCTTGACTTCAAAATCCTTTGGTACATCTTTATTTGGCGAAAGTTGTTCTTAATTGAGCAGTAATCATTTTCAATGTTCA
>JAKUCM010002759.1:0-29400 GCA_023374145.1 Lepidium sativum | reverse complement strand
ACATTCTAGGTAGACTTATCATGTAGACTTCAAAATTAAGTCTACCGAGGATAGTCAACATTTTGGTCAATTTTAAAACTAACCCGAATTGAGTGTAGAATTAAAATTAAGTCTACTTCTAAAAAGTCAAAGTTTGGTCAAATGCAAAACTAACCCCAAAAGTAGACTATATTTGTGGTCTATTAAAAGTAGATATAAAATAACGTCTATTATCATTCGTAGACTTTTGTTTTATATCTACCGTAGACATTATTTGACATCTACATTAATAGACCTTATTTTACATCTACTGTTAGTAGACTTATAATAAAGTCTAACGGTAGTAAACTTTATCTTGCGCTTACGTTTAGTATACTTTATTTCACATCTACTTTTAGTAGACATATAATAAGCTCTACTAACTGTACACCTATTATACGTCTACTTTTTCAGTTTTGTTAAAACTAAGTTTACAACATATATATAATGTTTAATTTTTTTATAATTTTTTCCTATGTGTTTAGTCATTTGTTTGTCTGTGTACAAATTTGACGTGTCTACGTGTTATATTTATGATTTAATAAAATTTTGAAATAATTTATGTATGTTACTTCTTTTTCGTATACTTCATTTTACGTCTACGGTTAGTACACTGTGTTATAAGTCTACTCGAAGTAGACTTAAAATGAAATCTACAACGAAGATTGTGTAATGGAATATGAGCTAAGAAAAGAGAAATTGAGTAGTTGGCTTATCAAGTAGACTTTACCAATTACAAATTGAGTAGTTAGCTTCTTCAAAGTAGACTTAATTTGAATTATAAAATGCAGACTTGATATGACGTCTAATTTGACGATTTCATAAAAGTTGAATTTATAGTATATGCCTTTATATAATTTTTACATGTTTATGTGTTATATATATGGTTAAATCACATATTTATATAAATTTATCAATAAAAATATACTGATCAAATGGTGGATAATGGTTAATGAGTGTTGAGAACAATAAATTCATCACATTTAGTTGAAAGACATAAATATGAACATTTGTTAGTTCGATCTTATGTATACCAACTAATACCAATTTTAATTTTACAACATAAAGTAAACTTAAAACTTAAAATCATGGATGTTTCAATAACTTTCTAGTTTTTTTTCACCAAATATAGTTATTCATCAAAACCAAAAATACTATCCTTTTATATGAAATTATTAAGAAGCCTGTATATCTATCTTTTTATCAATGTATTGATATTGTTTTCTCTTACGATCTCTACAAACAATGTCTGCAACTAATGTCTACAACTTACGTCTGCAATCGATGTCTGCAAAAGATGTCTATAAAATATATTTACAATTCATTTATGCAACCAAAATTGGAAAAGGTTAATTAATTAAACAAATCGAATCTCTTAATTAACAAGAAACCACATATAAATGAGTTGTTCACAAGAGAAATATAATCAACTTCACTACTATTTACAAGAAAAATAACAACAACAATTTTTTTTCACAAATGTTAACAAAAAATGATATATTTCTTAAATATTGACTAGAAAATCATATCTAAATGAGTTGTTCATAAAAAAATTGATTCTTTCACTACAATCAACATGAAAATCAACAAAAAAAAATAAAACCTTACACAAATATTAACAACACAATGAAATATTTCACATATTCACCAAGAAAATTAACAACGAAATTTTTTCACATATATCAACAAAAAAATTAGAATATTATACAAGAAAAAATGATAAAAAAAATCAAGTCTCTTATAATAAAGAAAAAACAAATCTTATACAAGAAAATCCAAAAAACTTCAAGTCTTACAAAATAAAATAAAAAATGAAATATTTTATAATAAAACCAAATAAAATCAAATATTTCATACCTTGAAAGTTAAATGTTGTAGTTTACATGAGGCAACCCACTAACCAAACCTAAGAACCACCATTCTTGACTTCTGTTCTTGTTTCATTAGTACTCCGTTCAATAAATGTAAGACAATGAACAATAAAACCATTTAGACTTCTAAATCAAAGAGAAAAGTAAGAAAGATTTTACTTTTTGTTTTTTCTCAAATAACAAATCGTGAAATTTCTTAAAAATTTTGCAACAAATTAAATTGATTTGTTCATATTTTCCCTTAGATCTTAGTAAACCCAAAGAAGAAATATGGAGGATGCAAATGAGAGAAAGATGGAGGTTGCAAATGGGAGAGAAAGTTGGAGGCTACAAATGAAAATTAGGGTTTCTTTCAATTTTGTAAAACTAATTTTATACATAAGTAAATTATAAGAATAAGTTCAAGCTCAATGGGCTTAAATTTGTGTAAATAGACTTAATAAAAAGTCTACACATAAGTATATTTCACTTTATTTCTACGTGTAAGCAGATTTCACTTAAAGTCTACGCATAAGTAGACTTCACTTTAAGTCTAACGCGTAATTAGACTTCACTTTAATCTACACTAAGTTTAGTTTAGTTTCATAAAGAACATGATCTTTTTTAGTTTAGTTTCATAAATTTAAAAATATTTTATACTTCGTAAATGCTTATATTTTTATTCTGTATACGAATGTTTCACCAAAAAGTACAACATATGAAATCTACATAATAGTAGACTTAAGTTGTAGACTACAGAAGCTTCTAATTGTAATTGTGATATCTGATTTTTTGTTTATTCATATAAGAAAAAATTATAATTTCACTATCATTTTGAATTAGTTTTACATTTAACTCAAATTGGGGTGTAGTTTTTGTATTTAAACCAATTTTTATGTTATATAAGCATATATGAAAATTTATTACAAATAATATTACATTAAATTATTAAAATATATATATGATTATTAAAAATTTATCAGTTGTCTTAAATTTGTTGGTTTTAAATTTTGTAACATGTGAGATTTAATAGTTTGTATTAAATTTGTTTGATGTATTTTTGTTTGTATTTTGATGTTCTGTATTATTTCTCTTATATTAAAATTTTTAATTTGATTTTCATGTACAAATGTCATTATAAATAAAATTTAATATCAAAGTTACTGGAAATAATGACTAATATAGTCTAATAAGATTGTTTAATTATTAGAATAATTTTTAGGCAACTATGAACAGTGAAAAAATGAAACTACTTCTAATTCTTAAAGGCATAAATTTATTACGAAAATGTTATTTATATATTTTTTTTTAATAATGTAATAAAATTATTTCTTATTTTTCTTCGACGAAGAAGAAACAATAATTAAATTTTTTCCAATCTTTGTTGTGCTTTTTTTTCAATTTTTTGTAGTTTTAGGTACTCTATAGTTATTTTCATCTTTCCTCTAAGGTAT
Source organism: Lepidium sativum (assembly GCA_023374145.1). NCBI lineage: Eukaryota > Viridiplantae > Streptophyta > Magnoliopsida > Brassicales > Brassicaceae > Lepidium > Lepidium sativum. Next base: position 26,078 of record JAKUCM010002759.1, on the reverse strand, counting down.
GAATTTATTAACTGTATTTTCATGAAAGTTCATAATTTCAAAATTGAACATTTTCTATATAACTCGAATATGAGGGTTTTGTTGAGTGAATTAAGTTGCATTGTGTTGAATATTAGTTGGGTATCTTGATTAGAACACAAGATAAAAAGGGTAATGAGTTCATTTTGAAAATTTTAAATTTTTTTTCCAAACTTAGATTTAAGATGATGAATAGTGACGAAAAACCTACATAAAAGTAATTTAAAAATCTACATAATAGTACATAATAAACCTACATAACATTAATTAAAAAACCTACATTACTGTACATAAAATACTTATATAACAGTATGTGAAAAATCTACATAATATGATGTAACGAGACCTACATCAAAGACAACAGAACTGCACCAAAGACAACAAACCTACATCAAAGACAACAGACCTACATCAAAGAAAATAAACATATATCAAAGACAACAAAGCTACATCAAAGACAACAAACCTATTTCAAAGACAATAGACCTACATCAAAGACAACAAACTTACATCAAATAAAATAGACCTACATCAAAGACAAAAAATCTACAACAAGACAATAAACTGATAACACACACAACAAACTTACATCAAAAACAACAAACCTACATCAAAGAAAATAAACATACATCAAAGAAAATAAATCGCAAGACAACAAACCTAGAACAAAGAAACCAAATCTACATCAAAGACAAAAAACCACAAGACAACAAACCTACAACAAAGACTACAAATCTACATCAAAGACAACAAACCGATATCAAAGAAAATAGACATACATCAAAAAGAACAAACCTACCGCAAGACAATAAACCGACAACAAAGACAACAAACTTATATCAAAGAAAACAAACCTACATGAAAGAACATATACTTACATCAAAGAAAGTAGACCTACATCAAAGACAACAAACCTACATATAAGAAAATAGACTTACATCAAAGACAATAAACCTACATCAAAGACAGCAAACCTACATATAAGAAAATATACCTACACCTACAACAAGACAATAATGACAACAAAGATAATGAACCTACATCAAAGACAACAAAACTACATCAAAGACAATAAACCTACATCAAAGAAAATGGACCTACATCGAAGACAAGAAACCTACATCAAAGAAAATAGACCTACATCAATGAAAAAAAACCTACATAACAGTACGTGAAAACCTACAGCTACCTCAATTTTTCTTGTTTTACGTGTAGCTAACGTGGAGTTACTTATTAATGGAAGTTTCATAAATTTTTTTTCTATTTCAGAGGAAATAATGTTAAAACTGCCTTATTTGACCTTGAAAAGTTACATTTTTAATTTCAAATTATAAATGTAATTAATTCATCTTTTAAAATTAGTTTAGTAGTTCACCCAAGTTAATATTACATAAATAAAGGGACTAAACCATAAATATCTAATAGTTTTAAAGTTTTCAACAACGAAACCTTAAATTTGAAGTTCAACTATTTAAAACGTTTGATCTTAAAATTTGTTAGAATTGAAAAACCTTAAAACTTGAGGTTTTAAAGTGTTGTTGAAGATGCGGTAATCTCTTTGACATCTCTTTGTCAACCTAGATCCTACATATTTTCAACCATTTCTATGGTGAAGGAGAGTTATGGTGAAGTTTAGTAGAGATAGGCTAAGTGTAATAGAGTTAGTATGACGTTTGGTAGAGGTAGGTTGTAGTATGGTAAAATTGGGATCCATGTAGTATAGTTGGATTGAAGATTACGATGATTTTGGTGGAGATATGTTGTAGTGTAGTAGAGTTTATTTGCGTGTAATGGAGTTGAGTTTTTAATGTTTATTGTTTGTTTTCATCTTTAGATATGGCTGAGAAGAAGTATCCAGAGAAGCTTTTCAGACACGGTCTACCGGTGATAAAAAAACCGAAGCATTAACCATTAGTGCAATCTTAAAAACATTAGTTACATGATCAAGGGTATTGGTGAGGATGCATACAGAGACATAAAGGAGAACTCTTCCCTAGGCATTTTTCTGAAGCTCACAAACTCCGACTACACGTTTACAAGGAGGCATATACAGTATTTGTTGATGCATCAACTTCTGATTAAAAAGAAGTATGAGATGTGAGTGTTGTTTGGTCTTGGCCTACGAGGTTTTATCTACACGAGTTTGCGGAAATCACCCAGCTTAATTGCAATAACTTCGATGAGTCTAATGTGGTGAATGTTACCCACATAGAGCTTTAAGAAGAAATGAATTTAGGGGTTGGTGAATGACCTACATCGATATAGTTGAAAGACGTGTTGGGGAGATGTAGAGGGTGATCTTTGGAGAAGCGGGAGATGGTAGGCTTTCTAGTGGTTTTGCATGTAGGGTTTGTAGTTGTTACGTAAATAGTAGGATTCTTTCTAGTTATGCGAAGTTGTTTGCAGATTTTGAGAATTTCGAGAGGCATCCATAGGGAAGGGTGACATTCAAGAACTGATCAAATCGATCAAAAGTGTAGCTTACAAAAAGGGCATTTACACTTTACATGGGTTTGTGCACTCACTTCTCATATGGACAATTGAGTCTATACCCATACTAGCTGAAATATTTGGGGATCAAAGAGAAGGTGACGTACCCATTCTACGATGGAGACCAATAAAAAAAAGGCATTGAAACCGAGGAAATTGTGAAGTTGGAGAAACAAAACACGTCGGATGGAAAGGTAAATTGCTTTCGTAGTAGAGTTACTTTAGGTGATTGATAAATTTCATTTACCGTATAGTAGAGTTCATTTTCAAGTAACAGTGGAGTTGAAGGATGTGATGAGAGTCGTTAAAAAGAAAAAGCAGAAGGAAGAGTAGTCGAGTGCTTTGCTTAACACTCTTAGAGGTTTGACCAAAGCCTTCAAAGGGATGAGACAAACACAATGTATTTGCTGATCGTCTATATCGTTTGGAGGAGACTAGGCTGGAAACCAGGGCACACATGTCCATGCTTACTGACCGTGTTTTTAGGTTGGAGCGTAACACCTCATACAATACAATCATGCTTGAGAGGATTTTTAAGCTGGAGGAAAACAGGGCGCAACCTGTTGTTTACAGCATGGAAAATAAAAAGGCTGAAAATGGGGATGAGGGTGGAGGTCAGACAACTCCACCACATCGAACTCCTGAACTTGTGAATCGTGTTGTAAACGTAGAAGGCGATACAGAGAACAAAGTTTCCCCTAAAGATGTGGATCTTAAATCGGCACGTAAGGCTCTATTTGAATGTGACTTACTATGATTGATTTACCTTATTAGAAACATTGAATTGTTAACATTACATACATATTTGTACAATAAACATAAAGTTGTGGGTTATTAACTTTGGTAGAGCTTATATATGGTTTGGTCGAGATATGTGTAACTCTACCAAACAATTCTTGTGACTAATACATCTCTACCAAACCATAAAAATGAACTCTACCACTATTAGCAACTGTACCAACTGTCAAGCTGACATAGTAAAATTACTCTTCGCATACACCTTTTTGGGAGCAGCCTAGCTTGGTGGACTCAGACTCGGAGAAAACCCCAAGTGCAGGTTCATGTGTTGTCTGTAATACAATTAAGCCAACACCAGATTCTCACCTCGATGACATCCAAGTGTCCCAAGCCAGCGTCAAACATACCATCTCACCCAACCAGGTAAACCCGTGTTTAATAAGTCATAAACCTGGTGGATTCTCCTGAAAAGAGTAAACAAACACAAGGGGAAATAATCTGTATGGAAGATATGTTACCGAAAGAGACTCGGGCACAAGTACTCGCTGCAAACCAGGTAGAGTACATTTACAGCATGATATAGTTCATTTCAAATGTAGTGGAGTTCATTTACCCGTATGGTAGAGTTCATATACCGTATAGTAGAGTTCATTTTCAAGTACAATGGAGTTGATTTACATGTATAGTAGAGTTCATTTACCTTATAGTGGAGTTCATTTACCGTTGAGTAGAGTTCATTTATCGTTTAGTAGAGTTCATTTACCTTATAGTAGAGTTCATTTTCAAGTACACCGGAGTTGATTTACAAGTATAGTAATTACAACTATAAAAATACTACGGCTATGCGACTATGTGTTGCATACTAATTTTTTGACTATTTACAAATTTTTCGTATTTGTTAATTTATGTAGGGACATTATGGTCGACGAGAGCCCGAGTCCAATTACGGATTTCTATCTCCGGTTGATTGCCCCACAAAAAAGGTGGCCTATCCCTCAATATGGGTGCCTACATGATTGCGTAAGTTCAAGTATAGTAGAGTTCAATAATAAATGTATGGTAGAGTTAAGTTTGTTGTAGTAGAGTTCATTTAGAGTACTAGTAGAGTTAAGTTGTTGATCTGATATGATGGCAAGTTCTCTGTCATTAGGGATCACACGGTTGAGCTGTCTAAAAAATTATTCCCTAGATTCATCATTCTTGGTATCAACCACACCGAAAGCCATATGAAATATGTTGAAGTTACCGTCTTGCATGGTAGCAGTTAGTAGAGTACCTTTATACTTCCCTTGTAAAAAGGTACCATCAACAACAACAACCTTTCTCATGAAAGGAAAACCCCTAATACTTGCATCGAAGGCGATGAATAAAAACTTCAACCTATATTGCCCGTCTATTTTGAGCTTTATTAGGCTTCCGCGATTCTCTCTTTTAATAGTAAACAAGTACGACGGAAGTTCTTGGAAACTACGTATCTCAAACTCCACTATACCGACATTTAACTCTACTACAAGGAAAATTAACTCCACCATGGCGAATTACGTTATATGAAGTTTGTACCTTTAGACTGAATTGCTTGTTCATTGAATCAGTAATGTGTCGAGGACCCTCAGTCATGTGGTCCGCTCTGCCACTATTAGGCTGATTCTTGACATAGATGTATATAATGCCTTCTTATATGATGTATTAAATAAGCCAGTTTTTATATCTCAACCACCTGGCTTTGTTGATCTCTCACGTCTTTCCTATGTATGCAAGTTCACCAAAGCCCTCTATGGTCTTAAGGACGCTACACGTGCATAGTTTGATTCCTTCAGCTCTTTCCTTATTGAATTTGGTTTACTTTACTCTAAATCAGATCCATCTTTAATTATTTATCAGAAATCTGGAAAAGCACTTGTACTACTCTTGTATGAGGATGATATTTTGTTAACAGAGAGTGATGTGGACCTTGTTCAGACGTTCATGACGGCTCTCAACACTCGATTTGCACTGAAGCATCTTGGTCCATCAAGTTACTTTCTCGAAGTTCAAGTCAAAACACATGATCAAGCTCTTTTTCTACACCAAGGTGCTTATGCTTCAGACATCTAGCATCAAGCTTCAATACCTCACCATCAACCGTCCTGACATTCAATTTACTGTTACTTTCATCTATTAAAGAATGCACACTCCAACAATGTCAGATTTTGCTTACTTCAAACGAATTCTCCGCTACATCAAATGCACACTTTAACTTGGCTTACACATTCACAAGCACACCAACCTTATTCTCTCCGCCTAGTGTGATATTGATTTGGCGGGTTGCAAGGAGACCCGCTTTTCCACTTCATGCTTCTGTATGTCCTTGCCTCCACTCCCATCTCCAAGTCTGCTAAACGTCAACATACAATCTCTCGTTCCTTTACAGAAGCGGAATACCACGCCTTAGCATATACAACTCAAGAACTTACTTGTCTCTCTTTTATTCTCAGAGATCTCGCATCCTTCAATTTTCTCCGACAAACCTCTATTGCGATAATCTATCGGCTGTGTATCTCAGCGCTAATCCCTCACAACATAATCGGAGAACAAGTAGCCTTGGATCACATTGACAATCTTCATATTACAGTCTGTCTCCAAATTGCCACGACCAGCCTTTCTCGAACTCCAGCACAAACTCGGTGTCGACATACTCCTGTCGCCCAATTTGAGCAAGGCTGTTAACCATACTACTCAAGCCCAATCAAAGAATTTATCTCATGTCAATTCGCAGAAGATAAGCCCAACAACAGCTATTCTTTCTTTCAATTTTATGCAAAATCTTTAATTGTTTAATACATATGTGAACCAAATAGCCTGTTTTGCCATTAATATTTGTACTAAAGAGCAGGACTCGCCGGATTAAACCAACCGATGTGTATACACTAATCAATATTTCGATGGATTTGGAAACAGATTTGAAAATTTAAGAAAACCAAAACTCGAACAAGACCAGCTTTTTGATTAGATGTTTCGAGTGGAGTAGACTCGAACGTACTGTTTATAATGCGGACAACAATTTAATTCTAACTAACTTTTATGTAAAAACAATTTGGTTCGCAACAAAATACCTTGTTGTCTCCACCAATATAAATCACATTTTTTGAATAATAATTAAAAAAAGTTGAAATTTAAACTGAATTATATTTTCATTTGTCTATAATTTTGTCGTCGCTTTTTGACTTTTCCTTCGTTTCTATGTGCTCATTGGTTCTTTGTTCTCTCATTCATATACTTTCTGTCATTTACCCTGAATTTTAACCCAAAGAAATAGAAACGACTATGCAATATATTCTGCTTTCGACTTTCACTCCTTCCAGAGTTGAAAATATTAAAAGTTAAAACCATAGAAAATTATTAAAGTGAATTACTTAACTAGTCCATACAGATGAGTTAGTTACTAAAAATATATGTTTTGTAAATCTAATCTCTGAGATGAAATAAGTCAGTTCTACTTTTTTTTTTTTTGAAAAACCAAAAAAAAAAAATTACAAAAATGTTATTAATGAGTAATTTTATGTCAGCAAGCGGAAAACGAAAAACTTTTTTGGTGGATTTAGACAAACTGGTGCTGTTTAGTAGGTTTTTGGAAAGTGTTATGTAGGTTCTATAAGTATCCTTTGTAGGTTGAATGCTTGCAAAACTTTTAGGTTTACAAATCATGCTTTGTAGGTCTTTTGAAATAGTTTAGCTTTAATTGTGATGTACACAGTAAATAATTAACGTGTAATGTAGGTTTGTTCTTTTTGGCTTGTAGGTTTTATTCCATCCTTAAGTAGATTTACTTAAGCACACAATCTAGGTTTTAAATCCTCATATGTAGGTTTGATTTCTCATCCTTGTAGGTTTATTATGAGTTGCTGGCCTAGTTTATCGTAGTTTTATACGTTAAGTAGATTTATCTTTGTACGTTTCTGAATATCATATGTAGGTTAATGGTGTTACCTTGCAGACCTTTTTTTGGTTTATTATGTATGGTTTGTAGGTTCGTTGACTACGGTTTGTAGGTTCGCTGACTATGGTTTGTAAGAGCGTCTCAAAAGATGGAGAGACTCTCAAGAGTCTCTAAACAATAAAAATTAATACATTTTGTTAGAATTTAATTTTTATTTAAATTTTTATTTTTCAAAAAATTATGTTGAATGAAAAGATGGCATCTGTTAAATTGCGTCTCTTGTTTAAGAACCATGAGTTCTTATTTGTCTTGTTTAAGATTCCCAAAACATTATCTCTCTCATTGTTGTAATTTTTTTTATTTTTTAATGCTAAGAGCCCCTCCTAAGAACTTCCTTAGGAGGTGGTCTAAATATTTTTTTAAGGTTTGTAGGTTAACTGGAGACAATTTGTAGGATTGAAGTGGTTTCACGGTAGGTTCCTAAAATTAGGTTTGTAGGTTTGTTGGATAAGCTATGTTGTTTTGGAGGTAAAGCTTTGTAGGTTTATTGGGACTATTTTGTAGGTTTTCTGAGATACCCGAGGAATCATGTAATGACAATTTTACCCCTGTCATTTACCATCCACCTAACAGTTGTATTTAATGTCATCGCTGTTAACAACCTTGAGCTTATATGTTTCATCATATGTGCATTTGATTTCTTTACTTTTCTAATGAAAAAACCTTTAAGCCGTTGTAATTTTGAGATGAGTCAAGTGGAAGTGATATATGGAAGATGGAGGCATGAGGAAAATATGTGGTTCTTTTATTGTGATCAATCATTTGAGAGCAAATTCATGAGAATTCATGTTGATCACAATAATTGGGTGTTATGTTCACAATTATGCAACCTATTTGAGATGAGTGAACGGTTATATGATGTCAATATTAGTTATAGGAGGTCGAGTGAGGAAATGAGTGTATTTTCTAAAGATACCCCACCTATTTACTTATTTGATATTGAATTAGTTAGAGTCTTTGTGGAGAAGTCTAGGAAGTTTAGATTGTGTATATGTGCTTAGTTTTATGAAAAATTGGATCCACAATCAGAAGAAGAGGTAGAAGTAGTAGTTGGTGATGAAAATGGCCATGAGTTTGAAGGTGAGCAGGGTAGTCAGTTTTCAGAACACTCTTGTAGGGTTTCAGAATTGTTTTGTAGGGTTTCAGAAAATGAACAAGCGGATGGAGAAAATCAAGAAGCGGATGGAGACAATGGAGAGGATGAAGACGGAGTAAGCAGATTTGACTACTGTGATGATCCTGATGGTGCAAGTTTTGGTGATGAAGAGTACATTCGTATTCGAGAAAGCCAAAACAATTCCTCAAAGCAAAGGGAAGTCTTATCTCGTGATGATTTTTTGTGCTTAGAATGAAGTATTGTAGACTTGGCAATTAGTCAATGTTATTCAACTAGGAGTTGGAGACAAAGTTGAAGATTCTTATTGTTGTAAAAATTTATTAGAACATTTATGTGGAAGTGAAAAATAAAAGATGAAGATTCAAAGTGTAAGAGTATCTCATTCTCATTACTTAAAAATCTTTTCGCATTACAAGTATATATAGGTGATACATGGAAGAGAAAGAGTAAAGCCCTAGCCACCTAAGTGACCGTTGAAGAGGAGAGAGACTTTGGAGATCCTGAGACTTGTCACTGTCGCCTCGGGTCGTATGCTCCCTCGGTCTTGCGGCCTGTCGCTTTTGCCACGGGTTTCTCGCGTCCTCGGCTTTGACAAAGCGCCTCAGCTGGTCCCCACACTTCTAACAGTCTTCTTTACTTATTTAGGGTCTAATGGGACCCTAACTAAGCTTCCCAAACGGATTCCAAAGTCCCAGCGCATCACATTTCACAGTTGACAAAAAGTTGACTTTTTGTGTACCGCGTTGACCCGATCATTTCAGCACCCGTGATACATGGCCCTCAGAAAAAATCCTTCCCGCGGTACGTACTGCGATGTACCGCTGTACGAGTTTCCCTCGGACAACATTCCTCCCCGCGGTATGAGTTTTCCTCGGACTTTAACCTTCCCGCGGTTCATGCTGCTCCGACCCATAGTCTCTATCAGACCTTCCTGCGATACATGCTGGGTCCGTGCGTTGACTTTTCCGGTCCACGCGTTGACCACGTACCGCGGTGCATAAAATCCTTTCCGCGTTCTGTGCTTCACGTACTAGTGGTCCGATGGTTCTAGTAAGGTGTTCTGACTGCCTTTCTTGACCTGATACTCTTTTTCCACGACCCGATACTCTTTTTATGACCCTATTTGTATTTTGATGGTCTTGATAAGTCTTGATCAATACTCTCCCTCAAGTTTAAATTTCTACTATGTAAAAATTCAAACTTGGAAGACCCACAATCCACACCTCATTAAAAACCTTAGGGAGAAAACCACTTGGGACAAAACTCCACTAAGGGAAAAAGAGTATGCGAACTATGGAAGAGGGGACCTTTGATCAAGGATGCGTTGGATCCGTGAGTCCAAATTTTGGGTATATGTGATCACATACCTTGAGACTCACGGCTTTGCTGAAGATATCCGCCAATTAATCTTCACTCCTTGTGTAGCACGGTAGGGTAACTCCTTCAAGAATCTTCTCCCTTACTTTATGACAATCCACCTCAATGTGCTTTGTCCTCTCATGGAACACCGAGTTGGAGGCTATATGGATAGCGGCTTGATTGTCACAATGGAGTGTGATGGGGTTCGGGTGTTCAATTCAAAGATCATTGAGAAGAGCCTTTAGTCATGTCACTTCATTAGTGAGCTTCTTCATGGCCCTATACTCTGCTTCCGCGCTTGAACAAGAAACCACCTTTTGCTTCTTGGTTTTCCATGTTACCATATTTCCACCAATGAATGTGCAATATCCAGTTGTTGATCTTCTATCATTGCGATCCCCGGCCCAATCTGCATTGCAATATCCAACGATCTCGGTGTTGTGATTTCTTCCCATCCATATTCCTTGGCCCAAATTTTTCTTGAGGTACCGGAGAATGCGTTTCACCATTGACCAATTGTACTTGGTCGGATTTTGCATGTATTGACTCACTTGATTCACGGCAAAGCATATATCCGGCCTTGTAATTGTTTGGTAGATTAGCTTGCCTACAAGTCTTCGATATTAAGTTGCTTCATCAAGTGGTTCCTCATCTTGCTACCCCTTTCGCACAACCTTATACCCATCTTCAAGAGGTGTTTCGGCAGCTTTGCATCCTATCTTTCCTGTTTCAATCAAAAGCTCAAGTGTATACTTTCTTTGGGACATGAATAGGCCATCTAATGATCGACATATTTCAATTCCTAGAAAGTATTTTAGTTCTCCAAGATCTTTATATCAAAAACGGATTTAAGATGATTTTTGATAGATGAGATACCTTCCTTGTTGTCTCCGGAGATGATTAGATCATCTACATAGACAAGTATGACCACAATACCTTGGGAGCTTTGGAGAGTGAACAATGTGTGATCTGCCTCGGATCTTTTGAATCCCCGGTTCATGAGAGTTGTACTCAACTTGTGGCACCATTCTCTCGGGGATTGTTTAAGACCATACATTGCTTTGCGGATTCGGAGGACATTTCCCGGAGCTACATGTCCTTCAAGACCTGGTGGTGGATGCATATATACTTCCTCCTCTAACTCTCCTTGGAGGAAGGTGTTTTTCACATCCATTTGCCAAAGTTCCCAAGAGAGATTGGTAGCTATGGAGAGTATAACCCGAACGGTATGAAGTTTTGCCACAGGTGCAAAAGTATTATTGTAGTCCTCACCATATGTTTAACTGAAACCCCGAGCCACTAAGCAGGCCTTGTATCTTTCGATATCTCCATTGCTTTTGTATTTTATGGTAAATATCCATCTAGAGCTCACCGCTTTCTTTCCCGGAGGTAGCTTTGCTTTATACCAAGTGCTGTTTCGTTGCATAGCACTTGCCTCATCTTCAACAACATCACTCCAAAATTTTATCTTCTTGGCTTCATCATATGTTTTTGGTATTTGTTCTAGCTCAATCTTGCTGCCACAGGCCTAATGATCCATTAGTAGAAGGTTGAGGGAACACACCGCTTGAATAGGATGAGGCACATAGTGGTTGTTATAGTAGACACGAGGATTTTGTCTGACACGAGTGCTTCGGCGAAGGATTGGTCTTTGAACTTCTTCCTCCAATGCTCCCTCCATCCGGGAAGTTTCTTCCTTTTGTATGACCTGAGTGCTTCGGCGAGGGATTGGTCTTTGAACTTCTTCCTCCAATGCTCCCTCCATCCTGGAAGTTTCTTCCCTTTGTTCCTGCTCAATGTGATCATGATCCTCTGGATGTGAGGCTAGTGGGGAATGTGGCTGAGCCATAGGAGAGTTTGGAAGCTCATGTGATGCTTTTTCCTCCACCGGTTTGCTCAGAACATTTTAGCCTCTTTTCTTTAAGAAAAAAGACTTTTCTCATTTTTCCTTTGTAGTTTCCTTTTCTTTGAATCTTAGATCCTTGTTGATCTTTTGATAATTTGATTTTTTGCTTTCAATCATTGCTGTTCATCTCTGTTTGATCTTTCTGATGATGTTAGTGGTTTATAATTCTGGGTTTATATTCTTCATCATGAATATTGAGTAGATCAATTAGGGTTCTTAAGGAGATGGTGAGATTATGGTAGATTTATGGAATTCCAGACTTGTTTACGGTTGATTAGGCATAGATCTCTTCAATCTAAGTGTCCTGAATGCTTATTTCTTTCTGATCAATTGAAATCTGATGTGATTGTTGTGATTCCTTGCCTAGAGGTCATCTAAATAAGTTGATAAACAGATCTGGAACCCCTAGGAATGCTTCGATCATTTAACTTTAACCTCAAGAACCCCTTTTCCTTCATTGAATTTCGTCCCTTGTATTGCTCTGTTTTCTGCGAAAATTATGTTTCTTCATTGCTCGAATTTTAGTTGCTCTGTTTTTCACACTCTGTTTTCGTTATGTTTTTGGATTATGTTTTTACTCTGTTTTGCGTTCTGTTTTCGTTAAGCTTGATTAGCATAATATTATTCACCATAATCATTCTGGCTTAGATTAGATTAATTCGACTGCATCCAAATTGAATAGTTGATAACCCAATTGGATTGACACCTTATTGTACTGCAATTGATTACATAACAGTAGGTTATTTGATACCATAAAAAACCTGTTATCAAATTGGCGCCGTTGCTGGGAATTTAGTTAGCTACAATTGGGATTATCACTTTCCTGAGACTAAGTTCTACGTGTGTGTCCTTTTTCTGTTATTTATAGCTTCTTTCTGGGTTTTGTCTGTTTTGCAGGAACACTCGATCATGACACTCGACCCACACTGCTCGAGTGCCATGATTTTCGAATTCCCCTGAACACTCGACCTTAACACTCGATCCAGCCTTGGTCGAGTGTCCGTTTTCTGAGTCAAAATCCACATGCATGCATACCAGATCAAAGGGTAGTGAACATCTCATCCCCTATTCGGACAACATAGACAGATTCCCTCGTGAACAGTTGCGGACTCAGCAGAACAGTTCGAACGAGGAGCTCCAAGATCAGGTTGGGATGGAAGAACAGTCACATGCTAATGAGCCAGGACATTGTCCTAGGCGCACAAGACACATTGAGCTGGTGATGCTCCCAATATCCACACTACTTGCCATGGAATTGTTCCACCTGCCATTGCCAACAACAACTTTGAGATTAAGAGTGGAATGATCTCCATGGTGTAGAACAGTAAGTTTCATGGTTTGCCATCTGAGGATCCGCTGGATCATCTTGATAAGTTTGAGAGACTAACCAGTTTGACAAAGATTAATGGGGTCAGTGAGGATGCTCTGAAATTGAGGCTGTTTCTATTCTCTCTTGGAGACAAAGCTCATATGTGGGAAAAACACTTGCCTCAAGGGTCTATTAGATCTTGGGATGCCTGTAAACAAGCCTTTCTAGGTAACTCCACAACTGCAAAGCTTCGAAACTCTATCTCCGGTTTCAAGCAAAACCATTCTGAGACATTCTCTGAGGCATGGGAACGATTCAAGATGTACCAATCTCAATGCCCCCATCATGGATTCAGTGTCGAATCTCTTCTAAGTACTCTTTACAGAGGCAATCTTCCCAAGATCTGAATGCTGTTGGACACATCCAGTAATGGGAACTTTTTGAACAAGGATGTCGATGATGGTTGGAACTAGTTGAGAACTTAGCCTAAGCAGATGGGCAGTACAGCGAAAACTATGATCGGACTCCCAGGGGTACAGCATATCCAGACATGGTCAGAAGGAAGGAGCTCAAAGCCATACAAGAGAAGCTGGATAGGTTGCTCTCCGCTTAGTGGAAACAGGTGCATCATGTGAGTGAGGCAGAACATGTTCAAGAGGATGAAGATCAGGTAGAGAAGGTTAGTTTTGTGCAGAATCAGGGAAACAGCTATCGCCCTTACAACATTTACAGACCTAACTCAAACCTCTCCTTGAGGAACACCAATGTGGCTAATCTCCAAGATAAGGTGTATCCCCCAAAACAGCACAACCAGCCTCCATCCAAACCCTTTATCCCCAAACCACAGTACCAGCAAATGCATCACCAACCCCCTATTGTACCACCTGGATATGAGAACCATAACCCACCCCAACCCCAACAAACACCTGAGGTTATGGACATTTTGCAGCAAATCCTCAAAGGCTAGACTGCTACAACATCAAAATTGACTAGGAAGTTGTTGAGGTGCACACAACGATAGATGCTTCCCACAGTGTGATCTCCACTGAAAGTTTGAGACTCTTAATGCCCGCCTCAAGTATGTCGAGAATCAGCAAGGCTCTTCATCTGCTGTGAAACCGACTGGACAACTGCCAAGAAAAGCTGTTCAGAACCCTAAGGAGTATCACGCCAACGCCATTACACTCCTTAGTGGCCGTGAGTTACTGATCCATGCTGAGGATGCAGACGCCACTGAGGACAATGTCATTCAGGAGGGGGAGGATGATTTGGTCAAAGCACAGACAGAAATCAGCACGAAATCGCCAAAATCCAGAACACTCGACCATGACACTCGACCACCACCTGGTCGAGTGTCGCCTCCTGAATCCCCAAAACTGAGTGACTTGCAGAAAGACCCAAAGTCGTTTGCTCCATCGCCTTTCAAACCCCAACTTCCTTTCCCACAAAGATTCAAGAAGGATGTTGCAGACAAATACAAGGCTCTCTTTGAAAAATAGATGAGGGATGTTGAGGTGAAGATACAAATTATGGATGCCTTAATGCTAATGCCCCCTTACCAGAAGTTTTTGAAGGATGCAGTCAAAGACAGAACACAAGAAGCTGAAGGGATGGTTGTGCTAACACATGAGGTAAGTGCTTTATACAGAGGAAAGTCATACCTAAAAAGCTAGATGATCCAGGGACATTCACAATCCCATGCTCCTTAGGTCCTCTCACGTTCAGGAGTTGCTTATGTGATCTAGTAGCATCGATCAGCTTGATCCCACTGTCAGTTGCCAAGCGTTTAGGGTTTGATAAGTATAAGACCTGCAAGATATTTTTGGTCTTAGCTGATAGATCGGTTAGGATTCCACATGACATTTTGGAAGATCTACCGGCAGGTTGGAGGAGTGAAAATCCCAACAGATTTCGTTATTCTCGATATGGGAAAAGAACCCAAAGACCCCTTGTTGTTCGGTAGGCCTTTCTTGTCCACTGCAGGAGCTGTGATTAATGTACCAAAAGGAGAAACTGAACTGAATTTGGGGAATGATTTCAAAATGACCTTCAACATCAGCGATGTGATGAGGAAACCAACTATTGAGGGTCAGCTGTTTGTAGTTCAGGAGATAGATGATCTTTCAGAGGATCCATTTGAGGAGTTAGTGGAAGAAGATCACCTTGGTACTGCTCTTATAAAAGATGGTTGTGATGGGTACGTGCATAGGGAAACAGAGGTTTACAAGAAACTATTGGACTCTTACAAGCCTCTGAAAGGGGAAAATCGGTGCGATACTATACACTCGACCATGAAACTCGATCACCATATGGTCAAGTGTCACGATTTAGCCCCAGAATGCTTGCACTCGACCAACACACTCGACCACACCAAGGTCGAGTGTCAACCCTCAGTAGATCCGGACGATTTATCGGAGCTCAAATCACCGAAAATGGATCTCAACCACTCCCCTCGGGGCTCAGGTACGCATTTCTTGGAACCAACTCGACATATCCTGTGATTGTGAATGATGCATTAACTAAGGATGAGTTAAATATGTTGCTTGCTGAGTTGAAACGGTTAAGGAAAGCTCTAGGATACTCATTGTCTGATATTAGAGGAATTTCTCCTGACTTGTGCACTCATAAAATTCACCTTGAAAATGAATCCTACTCTAGTAGGGAACCTCAAAGGAGATTAAATCCAAATCTGAAAGAGGTTGTTAAGAAGGAAATTTTGAAATTGCTAGATGCTCACATTATTTACCCTATTTCAGATAGCAAATGGATATCTTGAGTGCATTGTGTGCCAAAGAAGGGGGGGGGGGGGGGGGGGAATCACAGTTATTAGGAATGAGAATAATGATTTGATTCCCACCAGGACTATTATAGGGCATAGGATGTGCATCGATTTTAGGAAATTGAATTATGCATCTAGGAAGGATCATTACCCCTTACCCTTCATTGATCAAATGCTAGAGAGGTTGGCTAATCATTCATATTACTGTTTCCTTGATGGATATAGTAGATTTTTCCAGATCCCTATACATCCAAATGATTAGGAAAAAACAACATTTACCTACCCTTATAGCACATTTGCATATAGGAGAATGCCACTTCATCTCTATAATGCACCTGCTACTTTTCAACGTTGCATGACTTCGATATTTTCATATTTGATTGAGGAGATAGTTGAGGTGTTCATGGACGATTTCTCTGTCTATGGCTCTTTTTTCTCCTCTTGTTTGTCGAATTTGTGCAGGGTTCTATCTAGGTGCATTGAAACAGACATTGTGCTCAATTGGGCAAAGTGCCACTTCATGGTGAAAGAGGGCATCGTTTTGGGTCATAAGATATCAGAGAAGGGTATTGAGGTTGACAAAGCCAAGATATAAGTGATGGTTCAACTATAGCCTCCCAAAACAGTAAAGGACATTAAGAGTTTCTTGGGTCATGCAGGGTTTTATAGGTTTTTCTTTAAGGACTGTTCTAAAACTGCTAGACCTCTAACTCGTCTCCTCTGTAAAGAAACAGAGTTCATCTTTGATAAAGAGTGTCTCAAAGCTTTTTGGAACTCAAAGAGGCCTTAGTGACAACACCTATTGTTCAAGCACCATATTGGACTCTTCCTTTTGAGATAATGTGTAATGCTAGCAATTACGCTGTTGGAGCAGTTCTGGGACAAAACAAGGATAAGAAGCTCAATGTGATTTACTATGCCCAGGTGAAGTATGACACGACAGAGAAGGAATTACTTGCAGTAGTGTTTGTCTTTGAGAAGTTCAGGTTCTATTTGGTTGGATCAAAGTTTATTGTGCACACAGATTATGCAGCTCTGAGGTACTTGATGAAAAAGAAGGATGCTAAGCCTAGACTACTTAGGTGGATTTTGCTGCTGCAGGAGTTTGATATGGAAATAGTGGACACGCCTAGAATAGAAAACGGTGTCACAGATCACCTCTTTAGGATGCAGGTGAAGGGATCGCTTCCGATGAACGATGATATGCCAGAAGAGCATCTGTTGAGTTTCTCCATCAGACACTCGACCATGACACTCGACCATGACACTATGAAGCAGTACTTCTGGGATGAACCATATCTCTACAAGAAAGGATCTGATGGACTATTCAGAAGGTGTGTGTCAGAGGAAGAAGTTAATGGGATATTAGAGCACTGCCATAGATCTGCATATGGTGGACACTTTGCAGCATTCAAGACAGCACAAAAGATTCTTCAAGTTGGGTTATGGTGTCCATCCATCTTTAGGGACTGCCAGGAGTTTATATCCAGATGCGATTGTTGTCAAAGTATGGGGAGTATAAGTAAGAGGAACGAGATGCCTCAGAATCCCATCTTGGAACTAGTGGTGTTTGCCTGCTGGGGAATTGATTTTGTGGGACCTTTTAACCCACCATCTTTGGGAAACAGCTACATTCTGGTTGCTTTGGATTATGTCTCCAAATGGGTAGAAGCCATTGCATCTCCTACAAACGACGCAAAAGTGGTACTGAAGCTGTTTAAACAAATCATATTTCCCAGGTTTGGAGTGCCAAGAGTCATGATCAGTGATGAAGGATCCCATTTCATGAACAAAGTCTTCGAGAGCTTGCTCAAGAAACATGGGGTTAAACACAAGGTGGCAACTCCTTATCATCCCCAAACCAGTGGGTAGGTTGAGGTATCCAATAGGCAGATCAACTCTATTCTAATGAAAATAGTTGGGCTATCGAAGCGCAATAAGGCCGCCAGATTGGATGATACTCTTTCGTCCTATAGGAGTGCTTTCAAGACACCCATTGGGAGAATGCCTTTTCAGCTATTCTATGGGAAGTCTTGCCATTTGCCAGTAGAACTCGAATACAAGTCGATTTGGGCAACCAAGCTTTTGAATTTCAATTTCAAGACAACCCAAGCAAAAAGATAAATGGACTAGAGGAGATCAGACATGAGGCATATGACAGCTCTAAGGCATACAAGGATCGCACCAAGGCAGCTCACGACAAGAAGATTCAGTTTAAGACGATCACAGTTGGTGATTAAGTGCTTCTCTTTAACTCTAGGCTCAAGCTGATTCCGGGTAAACTCCTATCAAAGTGGTCTGGTCCGTTTATGGTGGTGCAAGTTCAACCATATGGAGCAGTTACCTTGACCAACAACAAAGGAGAAGAATTTACAGTGAATGGTCAGAGGGTTAAGCCATACTTGGCTAATTGCACGATTCCCAAGGGAACTTTGGTTCTTCTCGATGAGCCACCTCATCTCCAATGAATATGAAGATGTCAAGCTCGAGACTATAAACGAGCGTAGTTGGGAGGCAATCCCAAAGGTATCTTCTGTATATTTAATTTCTTTTGATACTTTTATAGTTTTTGTCTTTAATTGCATTTATTTCATCTTACATGCACTTGGAAGGGTTTTTGTATGTTTTGTAGGAAAGTGGGGCCCAAAATATGACAGGTGGGGCCAGAACTGACATGATGGGACACCACTCGACCACGTCTGCTCGAGTGTCATACTCGAGTGTCCCACCACATTGCCTATTCTGAGGCATGCGCACCAATAACTGCCAAAAGCTGAAAAAGGGGAGACATTTACTGCGAAAACGGGTCAAATCTATCTTTAATGCCTTATCTTTTATATTTGATTTAAAAGATTTGATTTGATCCACATTCAAATTTGAAATTTGAAAAAGATTCTCTCTATCTCTCCTCCCTATATAAAGAGGAGCACCATCTCCCTTCTCATTCACACAAAATCCACTCTCTCACTAAAAACTCTCTCTAGTTTTTCTCTCTTTTGCAGAAGCTTCCTTGTGAAATCGAGTCTAGGAGATCTCAAGGGTCCAATTCGATCAATCGCTGCTCATCTCTCAGTACATTCGTGATATTCGACCTCCTACTGCTCGAGTGTCAAGCTTGAGTGTCGTGTCTCCTTCCTCTTTCCGGCGAATCAATACCATGTTTGAACGGAAAACCAACCATGCTAGTCTCCTCCGACTCAGAGCCAAGAACAATGGTCGGTTCAGAAACCAGCCTCAGCAAGGGGAGTCTTCTAGGAGCAAGCCCAAACCTGACAAAATGGAGCGAAGAAGGTTAGTTATCCAATGAGAGAGTGAGTCGGGGGAAGAGAGGGAATACATGGATGTTGATGATCCAGAGCTGGGACATGCATAAGGTGCAGAGGAAGACATGGAGGCTAATCTCGTGGAAGAGATACTTCAAGAAGCAGGGTATGGAGATCAAGAAGCCGAGGAAGCAAGGGAGATCATTCTGGCTGGAATGAGGGAGAAAGAGATGAAGAAGAAGCACAACGCATAGAGAACCCTCACTGACCTGCGAATGATGGATTTCGTAGGTACCCGTTACCTATGCAAGGAAGCATTAACTGCAATGGGATTGGCTAGGGACGTGGATCTGATGCTACAGTATTGTGGGCTGTCCACGTTTGTGTCTCATCCAGAACGTGCATACAAGGAGGAAACCATGAAATTCCTAGCCACAGTCCAGATTGTTCTTTATGATGCAGACAATGTGTGTCTTCAGGAGAGACAAGGTGGCGGGTACCTCATCTTCACAATTAAGGGGCGGGACTACCGTTTTACTTTCAGAGCACTTTAGGATTTTTTCCGGTTCCCAAGAGTCGAGTCTCAGAGTTATGGGCTGGATTTTGACAGAGCCGAATTGGATGATCTATGGCGCTCTATAGCCTCAACAAGGAGCAATTTTTCGTTAGCACGGTCGAAAGCATCACTGATTCGGAATCCAGCTTTGAGGTATTTTCGCATGATCCTTGCAAATACTTTCTTCTCACGCTTTACTACAGGCACTATCAATCTTGAGGAGATGGAAATGCTGGTGACTGCACTCAAAGATATTGTCGGAACAAGGAGTGACAGTTCCCCGATTGTTGGAGACGGAAACGAAGCAGGTCTGACAATCCAGTTTGCCAATCAACTTGTCACATATCGCGATTGGACGAGAGATAACAGAGCTTGTGGACGTGATGGCAAAACCACCATTGGAGGACTCCTTACTTGTATTCTGGAAAGGTGTGGAGTGCCCATCAATGAAGCAGAATGGGTAGAACCTCGGTTCATAAACATCGACCATTTGAGGAGATGTTAGTTCTTATCCACCGCCGTGGTGCAAGGTAAGCACGTCTACTCTTTTCATCACCTGCTTAGACCAAACGCTTTGCTGCTGGTTCCAAACAGAGAATACACATCAATAAGGATGGGGAAGAACACAGACTTTAACCCACCACTGGAGGCCTTATACGATCCCAATGGTCCTCCACCACCTTCATCTCCTACCGACAGTGATGAGGTGGATCCTGAAGCATACTGTTTTGAGGAGTTTACTCTACCACCACGTCAGGGAGCCCCGATCAAAGAAGCACACAAGCACATCGGCTTGCTTCAAAAGATGAACAAATGAATTATGAAGAGAGTCAAAAAGCTGACTGCTAGTGATGAGGCTAGAAAGCAGGAGAAAGAGGAGCTGGACAGAAGGGTGGCTACTTTGGAAAGGGATAGAGGGCAGTCACCAAGGCCATTTCATCCAAGGCGTGCTTTTGTGTCCATGGATCGTGAGAGACAGCAACAACCAATACCAGCTAGGCACTCCTTTGCAAACACCGCAGCATTCTCATATAGGAGGCCACTCGACTGAGAAACTGCAAGCTCGAGTCGAGCACTCGAGCAACACCTGATCGAGCATCAACCGGGACACTCGACCACTGTGAGTTCGAGCGTCGACAGGAAGCCGGCGATTACATGGCGGCTATGCGGGACAAGGTTGCCGACTATTGGAACCTCTGAGAGGTACAAAATTCCTTCTCTTCATTGTATATACCATTGCATATTTTCTCTTGACTTGCTTGTCTAGGATCCTCTTTCGGGCTTTTATATACACAAGAGACTGTGTGATTTATGTTTGGGGGAGGGTTCTAGAGGATATTTGACTTTTTTTCTATGATTCTTAATTCTGATTTTGCTCATTTCATCATCTGCATTTCATTTAAGGCATAGAAAAAACCAAAAATACTTTTTAGTGAGCATATATGTTCATTTGCATATCATTTAAGGCATAGAAAACTCATAAAAATTTGAAAAAAACCATGAAAAAAGCATCAGTCAAAAACAAAGTGTTCATGTTGCTGCATTGCATTCATATAGGATCGAGTCTAGAGTTTTGGGAATCATCTTGCTAATGATAGACAGTCTTGCTAGGTTGATTGGCTAGTAACCATAGTGAACTCTTGGACCTCCGTTCTTCCCTCTTGAACACTGATTGGTAGATCGTTGACCTTAGAAACCAGTGCTTATGTTGTGTTTCAAAAAGGACTAGATTTGTTTCCTCATAATCGGATTTAATTTTTGCCAAATTAGGGGCTTGAGATACATTGCATAAGATCCTTCCTTAGGTTCAGCTAGCTAAGTAGAAACAAAAGCATAAGAAAAAATATAGAATCATCCTTTTTACAAGTCAGCTCAAATAATATGGTCTAAGATGAACAGGGACTGTGCGTAAACCCGTACCTTCTTGTGTTCATTGATGAAACCATTCTGATGTTTCCTAAAGTGAACCGGGACTGTGCGTAAACCCGTACTTTTCGTATTTCATTGATAAAACTAATTCATTGATGCCTAAGGTGAACTGGGACTGTGCATAAACCCGTACTTTTTTGTGTCTCATTGATAAAGTTGGAGCAAATAAGTATGAGTTTGAGCAAATGTAGGAGATGAAAATAAGAAGTGATCTAAATGTTGATTTAATGGTGTCCAGCTGAATTTAGGGAAGTTGAATCCCAAGGTCTTTGATCGATAGCCCCTCTTGCGGTCTGCACTTATAGAAATAGGTTTCAAATCTGAGTTTTTTAGAGTCCAGCTAAGTATTAGGGAATATTCGGTTATTATGCTAAGCTTTGATGTAAGTAGATTGTGGTTCTTATAATGGAATGGGCGTTCACTTGTGGATTACGGTTTTTTAGCTTGATAAGTTGTTTGTTTGAGGTGAGATATTCTCATTTGTCAGCAACCTCTCTTCCTTCTTAAGTCTATGCATTTGCTTGAAAGCAACCAAAGACTAAGTTTGGGGGAGTTGATGTGTCTGCATTTTAGCATGTTTTAGAGGCATTATTTAGCATGTTTTGCATTCATACTTGCAGTATTATCATTGTTTTAGGTCCTTTTAGGCCTAATTTGCATATCTAGTATTGGGCATTGCATACATTGCATAAAGGGCGGATTTCAGGTACTTTAGGAGCTTATTATGGATTATTTTGGACTACAAGAAGACTTATGGGTGAATCGATTGGCCTAAAGTTGAAGTTCAGGATGTGATCTAGAAGATATGGCTTATCTCCATGACACTCGACCATCACTTGGTCGAGTGGTTTTTCGCACCTGAATGTTGACTTTATCGTCAGAGTTGACGTTTTTAGGGCTTCTTGTAAAAAGGTCTATAAATACCCCATTTATGTAATTAAGCAAACCCTATAACATTTTAGCCTCTTTTCTTTAAGAAAAAAGACTTTTTTCATTTTTCCTTTGTAGTTTCCTTTTCTTTGAATCTTAGATCCTTGTTGATCTTTTGATAATTCGATTTTCTGCTTTCAATCATTGTTGTTCATCTCTGTTTGATCTTTCTGATGATGGTAATGGTTTATAATTCTGGGTTTATGTTCTTCATCATGAATATTGAGTAGATCAATTAGGGTTCTTGAGGAGATGGTGAGATTATGGTAGATTTAGGGAATTCCAGACTTGTTTATGGTTGATTAGGCATAGATCTCTTCCATCTAAGTGTCCTTGATGCTTATTTCTTTCTGATCAATTGAAATCTGATGGTTTGGTGTTTCCCACCAAAAAGGTGTTTGTGATAATGCTTGAATGAACTTAGTATGAGATAACTTCTCCTAGCTCAAGAGATTGACTGTCTAGGGTGTTGTTAGTCTCTATTAGGTCTGTGTTTAGTGCCTCTTGAGCCCTCTAATCGTTGGTGAGAATCAAGTCTGGTTAGGGTTTGAGAGAGGTCGCATTGCATGAGAATGAATGTGATTGTTGTGATTCTTTGCCTAGAGGTCATCTAAATAAGTTGATAAACAGGTCTGGAACCCCTAGGAATGCTTCGATCATTGATCCTTAACCTCAAGAACCCATTTTCCTTCATTGAATTTCGTTCCTTTTATTGCTATGTTTTTCTGCGAAAATTATGTTTCTTCATTGATCTGTTTTTTCGTCATTGCTCTGTTTTTACTTGCTCTGTTTTTCACACTCTGTTTTTGTTCTGTTTTTGCATTATGACTTTACTCTGTTTTGCGTTCTGTTTTTGTTAAGCTTGATTAGCAAAATATTATTCACCATAATCATTCTGGCTTAGATTAGGTTAAGTCGATTGCATCCAAATTGAATAGTTGCTAGCCCAATTGGATTGACAGCTTACTGTACTGCAATTGATTACATAACAGTAGGTTATTTGATACCGTATAAAACCTGTTATCAGGTACGTACTGCGATGTACCGCGGTACGAGTTTCCCTTGGACAACATTCCTTCCCGCGGTACGTACTGCCATGTACCGTGGTATGAGTTTTCCTCGGACTTCAACCTTCCCGCGGTTCATGCTGCTCCGACCCATAGTCCGTATCAAACCTTCCCGCGGTACATGTTAGGTCCGTGCGTTGACTTTTCCGGTCTGCACGTTGACCACATACGCGGTGCATAAAATCCTTCCCGCGGTCCGTGCTTCACGTCCTGGTGGTCCAATGGTTCCGGTAAGGTGTTCCGACTGCCTTTCTCGACCCGATACTCTTTTTCCACGACCCGATAATCTTTTTATGACCCGATTTGTATTTTAATGGCCTTGATAAGTCTTGATCAATAATTGTAACTTGTCGTTTTGATTTTGATGTTATAGCATCAATTTGAGTCTTGTTGCGGGTGAAGTGTTGGGTATTGGATGCCAATGAAAAGTTCGTGGAGCGGTAATTGATGGTAGCCCATGCTTCTTCATTAAAAATTATGTGAAATGACACATTTGATTTGTGACAGAGCGATCATCTCGTGGAAGATAAGCTTGTCCATATATTCTTGCTCGCCTTTATATAGATTTTGTTAGTGGTGTTGGCATGTTTGTTCTGGCTACTCATGTCTCCGACAGTCTAAATAAATGTTATGTAGTGAAGATAAGTGTATTTGCCTTTATAGGGTTATTTTATTTGCCTTATAAGTTTTATATATGTGCCTTTGTAGGTTTTGTTTCTATGTTTGCCTTTGTATGTTTTGTTTTCTATGTTTTTTCTTTGTAAGTTTGTTGGTTCGTTTGTTTAGGTTTGATGCGAGCATCCAAGGATTTACTTTCATGCGGAAGGTGGTGGTTGTAGACGACACATTTTTGTAAGGAAAATATAAAGGTATTCTACTTACTGCCACAATGCAAGACATATATTTCAACATATTTCTAATTGTATTCGGTGTTGTTGACACCAATAATGATGAATCTTGGGAATAATTTTTTGGACAACTAAACCGTGTTATCCCCGATAACGAAGAATTGTCAATCATTTCAAATTGACATAGGCCAATAGGCAATGCGATAAAGAAAATATACCCACTATTTGGTATAGGTATATGTACCTACCATTTGCAGAAAAATATCTTCTTGAAATTCAGGGGATGAATCTTTCAAACTATTTAAGAGAGCTGCAAAGGCATATAGGTTGCAAGATTTTAATGACCTATTTACATATTCAAGACCTTAATCCTCGTTTCCATGCTTATTGGGTCGGATCCTCCACGGTTGCGAATCAACTCACAGGTCATTACCGGAACAAGACTGTCAAGGAGACCTTCTTGGGTTTCTCCAAAATTTCATCACTAGATTCGAAATAGAAGTTGAATGGGATGAATCTTAAGACTCATACTTCACCAAATGTAGAGATTGTCAAATCAACAATGGAGTTTGCGGGTCTAATTCGACCCACCCGAAGAAAGATTTCCTCTGTCTCACCAAATCAGGATCCGAATCAGTAACTCACAAAGATAATCAACGAATCCACCACATAGTTGTATTATCTCTCATCTTCGCTTTGATATGTGTCTTGCTTTCTGTCTCTGTCGTTGTTGCTATATTCCGATCACGGAGAGTGAGTTTCTTATCTTCCATCAACGAAGAAGACCCGGCTGCTCTCTTCCTCCGCTGTCACCGCTCCGCCGCTCTTCTCCCGCCGGTATTCACCTTAGAAGAGCTCGAATCAGCCACAAACAAATTTGCCCCTAAGCGCAAATTGACGATGGAGGCTTCGGTTCGGTTTACGTAGGCCAACTCAGCGATGGACAACTCCTCGCCGTGAAATTCCTTCACCATCACCACGGTGCAACGCTGAAGCCTCAGAGTATTGCAAAGCATTTTCAATGAAATCTTTCTGTAATGAGATCTTAATCCTCTCTTCAATCAAATATCCTAACCTCGTTGCGCTCCATGGTTATTGCTCTGATTCTGGAGGACTTCTTCTAGTCCACGATTACGTCGCCAATGACACTCTTGCTGATCATCACCATGGCCGGGAATCAAAGATGACATGGCGAGTAAGACTAGAAAAGGACATGACTTCGTACACAAAGACATAACTTTGTCAAATATCTTTGTAGAGAAAGATATGAAAATCAAAGCGTAAACTTTCTCTAGGATTTTAATACTCACATAACCGATGGCAACTTTAGCTTCTTCATCTGATTACGTTTGTACCGGACCACAAGGAACACCCGATTATTTAGACCCGAATTATCACCGGTTATTGATTATTAGATTGCATTTTATACGGTTATGTCCGATTTACTTTAATTAGATGTATGGTTTATTTTGGTTGAAGCATTGGCCTACGATTTCTTTGTATAAGAACAGATTGAAAGGTTTCTTTCACTTTCAATGAGAATTTACAATCTTCAGTCATTCAATGTTTGTTATGGTATCATAGCTTTGAAGATTGTTTCCGCCATTTTCTCGTTCTACAGCTTCATCAATGTGAGTTTGAAGAGCAAGTTATGAGTCTTTCTATCACTGAACAAATTCTTGATTTCTTCACCCGATTGATCTTTACTGTATTTGAAATCGTTTTATTTTACGTGATTTTATCTTTCTTCTAAGTTTCGATTCTGACTCTTTGACCTCAGATTATCACCGATT